>JAHBCN010013613.1:0-24089 GCA_019359885.1 Listronotus oregonensis
TGACGTCACACTTCCGCGGTCTATAAGCAAAAATCGGTACTGGGCCCAACAAAATCAACATGAAATGAGAGAAGGCAATTTTTGAGAAAGGTTTGGTGTTAATATCTTTGGTGGTATCGTTGGAAACAGAATATTTAGGCCAATATTCTTTTGAGGTCAGGGGGTCATAGGGGCTAGATACTTAGATTTTCTCCAAAATGAAATCGAGGATCATCTTAACAATCCACCTTTAGAGGATTTACGGCGAATTTACTTCCAACAAGATGAAGCACCTTCTCACAATACCAGAGAAGTTCCTGATTACTTATAAAGCCTTTTAATAAATCAAGCTATTACAACGAATAATCCAGTACGGTGGCCTCTTCGCTCACCGGATCTCAGTCTTCTTGATTTATTTATTTGGGAATATGTCAAAAAAGGGTCTACTATTAAATCTTTAAAACTTTAAAATCTTAGAAGAAAGAATTCTACGGGCATTTAGAAGTATACCGTCCTAAATGTTACAAAACGCGTTAAGAGAAACACCTTAACGAGCTGAAATGTGTTGTGAACACGAATGAGTGCGCTTTGAATATTTACCACAGTGAAATTTTTGATAAATTTTAAATGTGGTAGGATTAAATAGTTTAGGCATCGTTGAAGTTATTAATTAATTTTGTTAGTTCTGTTAGGTTGGTGTGTTAATTTGTATCATAATACTTAATAACAAACCAAGTGCGCTAAAACTTTCTTTAGCTACTACAGCGAGTCAATTTAACTATTTAGATACAAATAAAACAAAAGTGTTTAATTGACTTTTAAATAATATAATAAGAAATTGAAAAGATCTAATTTTTGCATGCTTTGAAGGGTATTAAATATAATATAAAAATAAACTCTAAATTTGCAATTTTTGTAATTATTTCCGAAGCGATATGGGCGTATTGCGTAAATAATGCTCTATCTAAAAACTACTTATCAAAAAGATATTTCCATTTAAAATTTTTTGCTTGCCCGTAATAATTACCGTAACCATTAAAATCCCACAATTGTTTTTTTGGCATTGTTTGAGTTTAACAAATTGATATAAAAGCGATAATGGCCACCTAGATGTTATAATAGGGTAAACCAAATACTTCGTTGTAAGTAATAGTTAATTCAATTTTTACTTGGCTCTCCTTAAGAGACTGTCATGAAAACCTAAACTTAGGAAACTCAGTATAAGGTTAAAAGTGCAAAAAACTTAAATATTTTATTTTTATTTGCGTTTATTTTGATAATAGTGGCAGATATGCTAACGAAACGTAGTTAGGTGTTTCGATTTTTTAGCGTTTTTTGTGAGGCTTCTCTAATTTTTGTTTCAGGCAATCTGCCAGTTCATAGGGCTCAATATGGCTGAGCACACTTAGTAGCTATACCCCGGGACCAGGATCGAAGCGGTTCCAATGTATAAGAACGTTTTTGGCGAGTACTTTACAAGAATTAAAAAAAAAATCATGAATCCGCCACAATAATACAAAACATATTTTAAATTCAAATAGCCCATTAAACTAAAAAAATTACAGGCCAAAAATACAAAACTGTTTCCTACTTCTCTAGTATTTTTCCTGTTCGGAACCCTTTATATTCTTTGTCACAAATGGGAAAAAATATACTTACCAACGATTTTTTTTAAGCATAATCTTACCTAAAAAAAAAACAATGAATTAGAAGACTTCAAAAATATATGTTAGTTTATTTTAAAGATATATTAAAGGCAGTAAAGTTATTATTCTAGTATGACTTCCCCAGATTCTCAATTTTTTCTGAAATGTAAATGAAAGTATTTATCACACATTAGATTTCACTGTTGCTTTTCGAAATGTTTAAGTTGCGTTTAGATTTCTGTTTATTATTTTATTACAAAGAAACAGTTCAAGGAAAATTCTTGGACTACAATAACAGGATAAACTATATTGCTTTTCCCATCCCAACTACAATTAGCCTGTTCAGATGTTTATGCAGAAGTGGGTTTTTGCTCTATATATTTCTAAACAGTATAGGTATATGTATTGCAGTTGTATATTAGGTTAAGGCTGTTTCTTCTTTCTCCTCCCTGGAAAGCCTGTATTTTATGGCACCGTTGTGTATTGTTTTTTTGGCATTGTTTGAGTTTAACAAATTGATATAAAAGCGATAAAGGCCACCTAGATGTTATAATAGGGTAAACCAAATACTTCGTTGTAAGTAATAGTTAATTCAATTTTTACTTGGCTGTATATTTTCTGCAAGTGCTTCCTTAGATGTCAGTGGTCCCTCATAAGTCCTACTGCTTATTTTATTTGAATGCGCCCCAGAAGAAAGGTATCAGCTGTTTCTTAGACTCATAACCTAGCGTTGCTCTTGCATTTCTGTGGTACGAGGACTTGGTCACTGCCTTTTATTCCTAAGTGTCCTAAAACCCAAGGTAGATATATCTTGTTGTTTCTGGTGGCAAGTTCTTTTAGGTCGTGTATATCCTCTATCCCGATCTTGGATGTAGAACGATGAGGATTCAATTCAATGCTTTCAGGGCAGCCTGCCTGATAGAATACGTATGTTTTAGTTGTGATACCCTCTTCTCCTGAATACATGCTTGGATAGCATAGATTTACGCCTGATATACTGTAGCTTGATTGTTCAGTGGAAAGCCGTTCTGGGTCTTGTCCCGAATACACGAGCACCATGATTCCATACATGCAGCTGGAAAGTGATGGGGGTAAGTATTTCAGGATCATATATCAGGATCGCAGCTGAATTCTTTAATTTATAAATAAATCTGATCTTATATCCAAGAGCTGTCCGTCGATGATATCCGTTGGCCTTGTGTGACCATATTTTCTAGGATGCTATGTCAAAGTTGGCCTATTACTTTAAATTTCATAGGTAGTGCCGATTGCCTTCGTTTGAATGAAAGGACTTAAAGGAGTTAAGCCCAAGATAATTTTCATAACCATAGAAAGTGTGCTTTTTAGGAGAGCCGGTCATTTCATACCAAATGTTACTAGGCCATTAAAGAAAAGAGATTACGGCCACAGTTATGTTATGTAGTAAATGTTTGACAGACATCTAACGAATTTAGCATAAATATTTCGGCCAATTAGCAAAATACTAATGAACCGATGATTTTATTAGATGTACATTCTAAATCACGCAACGTAAGAAGTACCTCTTACAAATTAAAAAACAAATAGTAAGCTAGAAGTTTTAAACATATTTTTAACTAAAAAATTGCTTATATTGACTTGGTTATAACAGTGACTTATTTCTATATCATTCCTTAAATCGTGGTAATATTAAAGTATAAAATAAAGTTTATTACTATACTGGAGCAGGTTAATATGTTACCGAATATCGACCAAAATACAAGTTTGAAACGCAATCACAATTAAATCTCCGCAGTTCCTGGAACGTTTATAATAGCAATTTGCTAATTGCTTGTTAATTTTAAAGTTGATAATTACAAAATTTAATATTCTAGCTCCAAGAAATAAATTTTTCAACTCAAAGGCGTTTTAATATTGACAATTTACCTTTAGATCTTCAAAGCTAAAGCTTATAGTTTTTATTTTTCAAATTTTTAATAGACTTCTTAACCGAATTATAATATTGAAAGTATTTTAAAGAACAAGAAAAAGTGAACATTGAAAGTGGACACTATTCCCACCTCTATAAGCATTTTTTTGCGCCTTAAGCGATTGCTTTCCCAACGAAACCTTGAGGCCTGCCAAACATGAGTTCACTTTCTGCCGTCCTAAGTCAGAACCCAGTATCTACAAAATAATTGTTTTTGAATAAAATCGAAAATATATGTTTATATGATATAACTTTTGAACAAATTGCGGTGTAAACAAAATTTTTGGACATATAAAGGAAAATGACCTCTTTGGTATATATCAATAATAAAAACATGTATTTTCCCAAAAAAACGAGTTTTAAAACACATACCAGGTTATTTTTTTTCAGAATTCTAACACATTCCGAAGACAAAACCCCGTATCTGTACGTAGTTAAGTATATACGTGGTTTTTGTTAAGAATAGAGCCTTTTATAAGGTTTCTATTACTAATATTCTCAGTAACTACCACATAATGATATGTTATTTATAAGTAAAATTTGTTCCAATCCATATTGTTGGAGTCCAATGGAGTCTAGCAAAATAGGCTTGATTTTTTTAAGCTTTATTACATACTAAATATCAATTTGAATTATAACGCTAATGCACCAGTGCAAGCAATCCTTAGAAATAAAACTAATAAAAACTGACACTAAACCAGTAAACTAAATTAAACTAGGAAACAGTTTTATAAAAGTGGTAAAACCAAATTATCAATAAAATAAACATGAAAATATTATAATAATAATAAGTTTATGGATAACAAGGTAGATTTTTCCAAAAGTTAATTCGCTCTTTCGGGATGACACTACCTAAATTTTTTAAAATATTATCCTTTTTCTCCTTTGTCACTCCTTTGGGATCTTTTTGGGGAGCTGGTTGACTTAGACCCGCCTTTATTTTACTGTTCTGTAAGAAATCCAGCTCTTGAAGATTGTTATTTTTCGACGATATATACTGGAGCTTATATTCGCCTTTTGTAGCAATAACTTGTATCATGTCGCTTAGGTAAGGACGTGGATTGGTTTTCTTAAGCTTTTGCTGCGATGCAAAATCTTGCCATAAATAAAAATCTGATGGATTCATAGGTTTAACAGTTACACGTCCAGAATTTGACATTTGAACTGCTTTTACAAAGTCCTGGAAATCGTACGTCTTTTTCTGGTGTTTTAGTGACAGTTCCACCTGATGGTGGAAACTGTCAGCTGACATAAAGGTGTGCCCGCTCTCAAAATAGTTTAATACAATTTTTTCTGCCAATATCTGTCCAGAATTAACTATAAAAACAAGAAATGTAAAAAAAGCCCAGTTCTTATTTTGGGCGGCACAGTTGTCAAGCCAAATAACGAATGTTTTGTAATCTCTATTATGTAGAAAAAATGAATAAAAACAACTTATTATGTTTTCTTTTGACCGCCCAGAAATAGCATCATGCCAGAGAACAGCATATGGTTGTGATTTTTGAAATTTACCAAGCGGGACAAAACTTTCATTATATGCTATTAATCGCTGCGTAAATATAGCCTTTTTGAACATTTCGATTCTTGGTAACATTATGATTTTTTGCAAATCAACTGAGACTTTAAGAATGTCTTTTGTTTGCGGCGTTTCACAATCTTGTTGATATAATTTTCTTGATTGTTTGGCCCGAAAAATGTGCGTGTTCCATGTTTTACAATCTTCGCAGTCTGGATCAAGTGTTTCAAGTTTGTGTTGGGGATTATGCAGCTTAAATTCTTCACACGATTCACATTCTTCGTGGCCAAGCTTGACAAATGAAATTTTTTTCAATTTTATTGTTTTTCTGTAGACTTCATAGGAACATGCATTTTGAGGATATTTTTCCAAATAATCTTTATGCATAAAAGTAGCATTAACATCAGCTGGAAGATATCGCCGATTCGGAGCATGCTCGCGCCGATAATGCGAAATAGTTGGATGGAACCTTTCGATGTGCTCTTCAATAAATGTGGTGTCAATTTTTTTCTCCGATGATCTGCGTCCTCGTCCATCAGGTTCTGTTTGGGACAGGTCAGTTAATGATGACTGTTTTTTCTTTTTCAAGAAGCTTTGAATCGCCCAATCATTATTTCTTTTGTAGCCCAAGGTCGTTAGAAAAAAAATTTTACAGACTTTAATTTTTTCTCCCTTGCTGTCTTTAAAAAAGTATTTAATGGAATGTTGTTTTACAGGATTTTGTTCGCCAGTCCTCCTTTTCACATTGGAGCGCGAAATTGAGTTTAAAATAAATGTTTTTTTTTCAATCCAGCTTAAATTCCAGTAGTTATTATTAATCTCTTTGCGCCTTTCTTCATTTATGGAATTGAAACATTTTTTTTACATTTGTTTCTATCACAGCAATCTGAGACTCTATGTTTGTTTTTAACGTTTTCTTTGTAAACTTTTACTCGGTCTGATTTAGTTGCCGCGAACTTTTTTCTTTTCCTAATCGTACCCTTCTTTGTGTACTCTTCTTGACAATCTGGAAATAAAAACGGAATACCGACTTAAATAAAATTTCGTACCAGTAAAGTGTACGAAATATTATTTTTTCTTTTTTTAGTAAACCCCTAGTTATCTCTGTTATTTAGTAGCTAGAAAAAAGTTGCAATTAAGAAAATTGCAAGTAAGAAAGTTGCATAATTTTAAAATTCAGTTATTTTAAGGTCTTTTCAAGTCTTCAAGTACCCTTAAAAATAATAGAACAGAACTACGTGAACACCCAGTATAATTAAATTATGAACACTCACCTTCGTTTTGTTCTTTTATCTCAGCGTTTTCTCTGTCACTCTTGGAAACTTCTGGTTCTTCACCTAATACATTTTGGTTTTGATGTTGGTCTTGATTGTTGAAATGATTAACTGGAGCGATTATAATTTCAGGATCAATAAACTCGTGATCAGTAATCTCAACGTCTCTATCAAAATCTGTTGTCCCTGTGTCGTTATTATAATTATTATTGTCAACTGGTACTTCTAATGGCTCGATACGAAAATCTTCTGTAGGCAATCGCAAAAACCCCTGAGATTCTTCATTAACTATTATAACTGGACAAGCATTATCCAGGTTTGTTAATCGATAAGGGCTATGTTCACGTAAAATATTCGTATTGACTGGTGAATGATCGCTGAGGCCTTTGGCCAGAGTTACCATAAGCTTAGATCTCTTGGACATTTTAATTACTAAAAATAAACAAATTAAGTGAAAATGTTAATATTTCGACCTACTGCTGACTTACCTGTGTATTCACTAAAAGAAACGAGAGGAGTAAAAAAAAACTCAAAACAATCTGTCTTTCACGGGCACCACGCTTGAACTAATAAATCTTTCGAGTCCCACGAATTTCGTTTATTTGCAGGCTAAAACCCGCATTTGCACCCGCGTTAACGCACGAGCTTAGTAAAAACATGGCATGTGCATATGGCGTAACAAAAACCACGCAACTACCGATTCCGCGTCTTGCATTTGCCAGGTTCTTTATAAGGAATGGTAAGTTGCCAGTTTTTAGCTTAGTATGGGGGCTGTTTTATGCATTTACGGGGTATTTGTTTGGCGTTTTTATTCAATTTTTAGTCAAAAATACGAGGTTTTTGCTATGTAGAACTAAGAAATGAACCATCAATATTCCATTTTTGCTAATATCTCAATTTCTAAAAAAAATGCAGATACGGGGTTTTGACGTAGGACGGCAGAACTGCTTTCTCACCCCTGATTGGGACAAAAGCCGAGTGATTTGAATGTCCTCCTCCAGATTTAGAAGAAGATTTCTCCTACCACGGATGTTTTGTGCGTTACCTCTTCGCGTCGCGTGGCAAGAGAAAACGTCTTAATCTGGTGGGAGACTTCGGCATTGCTCGCCTCCTTTCGATGTCCCGATGACGTGTGTGCGTCGCTAGCGTGTTGCGTGGGAGAAGAACTTTTTTCCCACAATCGGGCTGCACTGCTGCCAACAAAGCAATTTTTTAAATGAATTGTACAGAAAGGTAAAAATATAGAATCTTCGCAAATATTGTCGCAGGTAAAAAAAAACTGTATTATGGGCTTTACAAGGATAAGTTATTCATTATAAGAAAATTCGCTGTTGAAAAAAAATTACTCGAAAAATGTAAGTAAGTGTATAAGAACGAAACACGTAAATGACTTGGGAGAAGAGCACGTACATTTTTTAGCAAAATTTTAAAAGGTCTTTATATTAGAAAATAAGACTTAAATATAAAGGAACTCATTACATTTAATTCAGTAGTTGGTTACTTTTTCTGTAAATTTTTTTATAAAATGTAATGTAAGACGTGGAAGATATTGATAAAAAAATATAAACGATTTCACAATGATGTTTAATAATTTCTCTTTCGGATTTTTATTTTGTATGTTTATAAATTTAATTGCAAAAAACAGAATTTGGCTTTTAAATTTTGTAACCTGGCTTGAATTATACCCATCTTGTTATATAAATGTTAAAAGTAATAAATATTATATTAGCCCTTTTCTTTTAAACCATTATTAATTATTAAGTTTACTTGAATAGCTAACACCCTGAATATCTCATTTCTGAAACATTGTAGTTTTTTTTTTGAGAAGTGGAATTTTTATTAAGTATTAATGTTTTCGTTGTTTAACCAATAATAAATCTAACTTTTTAATTATGTTAATTTCAAACTGCAGGTTTAAATTTATTTGTTTAGAATAAAAATCTTTTTAATGTGTCTTTTTTAAAGATAATAATTAAGTAAGTAAAAACACGTTTTATTAATATTATCGCCAACAGCTTTTGGGTTTAATATTATTTAGGCCGTGGTTAGTTAATCAATATACTGTTCCAACTAACCCGGTATAAAAACACGTATCTCCGGATTTCACAGTTGACAGTGGCTATTCGCTAATTGTAAAGTAGAAAAAAGTTATTATGGTAACTTTTTTACTGCAAACCAAACGTTTTACTGCCTCTGACTTAAAAGTACCAAGTTCAAATTGGTACGGTTATTTGCAAAAAGTTTTGTCACCGTTGACTTACACATGGAAAACAACGAAAATAGTTAACAAGAAGGATTTTTGCAGTACATAATAAAAAAATAAAAACAAAGGACGTATTCAGAAGCTGTAGTAAAGGCTTTTTTGTCATATCAGAATTCGACCATTATGAACATGTTTACTATTTAGTGATTTTTATGTGTTAAATTTGTTTAGTTCCATTTGTTTTATTGTTGTTTTATTTTATCATCAAGCCTAGATTTCGCAGACGCGCTAATTATACTCAACTTTATTTTACTATTAGAGGGCAAAGTCTCAAGACAGTACACCCGGCTGCTTTACTGAGTCACAAGCGCCGAGTACGTAGAAGCGTCATTCGCTTTGATATTGGTTCTGCAGAGATACCGGTTGCGTCCAACCACACTACTAATGCCGATGACAAAAAACTAAAATTAAAAAATCAAGAAAAAAAAATAGACGTTTTCTTAGACTCCCCATCCCCTCTTATCACATCTTGTCGCACTTGTGATATCCCCCTGTAATGCAATTGTAGTTTATGAAGGGCCCCTATATAGTCAAAAACAATATTCTTGGACTACAGAATAACCTCAATGAAAAACATGCTGCCGGCGCCAACAATGATATTTTTTCGCAAAAAAACCATTTACTAACGTGCAACCTCTTTTATTATTGGCCCAGGGTAACAAGAAATGGTCAGATATATGGTAACAAATGGTATCTTCGCAAAAAATGCTTCTTTTAAGTCCTAAGCATCATCGAGTCGGCACACAATTTTTGCAGACCATATTGAGGGGGATTATTATTTTTTATTTTTTTGCCAACTTACGTTCAATTGTTTACTTTTTTATGTGTTACATTTTAAAGTTGATCGGCTTTATTTAATTGTTAAACACTTTGATATTTTAGTCTTAATGTTATTGTAAGTCCAAGTTTTGTTGTACTTTTGTATTAGGAAAGAAAATATCCAAATATAGTTTGGTTTTATGTTGCAATTCCAATATTATTTTTTAAATTGTTTATTTTTAGGTTTTTAGGTATTTCAAATATTAAAAACATCGGCTTTTTATGAGTAGCAACACCATATATTTAAATAAATATCTTTAGGGAACTGTGGAAAGTAGAAACTTTTCAAACTACCTGTTTATTTGGGATAATTTAAGCAATGTGTTATTTAGCAAAAACCATTGATTATTAGCCATACATAAAATCCACCAAGAAATTAAAAATTCTATTAGAAATATAATTTTTAACCAAAATATTTTTGCAATATTTACAGCGGCCATTCTCGTTGGTTTCTAATTATCACTAAATAAAACAATAATAATTTCACAATGTCAAAAAGCAACTAAACACTCTTGTTCCAATTCTTTTTACATTTACAAAATTAAAAAGTTGGTTGATATTTATTCTTTTTATTTATTAATAACGTACCGCCCTTTCGAAGATTAAAATTTTTCAATTACTAGACATTCTCGACAATTTCTATTAAAAACCGTTGCAACTTAATTGAATGAAAAAATTCACAATTTAATATTAAATTGCGTTTATTTTAGTCTTTTTTACTTAAAAAATAATATTTTTAGTTTGTCAAACTCTTATTTAGTTCTGTTTCCTTTTGTATACCAAAATTGACATAATAAAATTTATAAAAGTTATACCAACTGTTTGATCTTGGAATCTTTTTATTTATTTGAAAATTTTTCACAAGTACTCATTAATTAATTAAAATGGGTTTTTCTGACAGGTTACCAAACCAACAGTGAAAATATTTTTAACATAGTGACATTTTTTTTGATAATAATTATAAAATAAAATAATAATTTTGTACCAACCATAGTAAAACAAATCATACCTAATATAAAATAATGAGCTATGTTAAATATTGAAAGACTATTTTTGTGCCACTACACTTGATATAAAAAAAAATGATTCGCAAATCTGTTTGCTCCCGTTGAATATGTGCGCCGCTCCATATGGAGTGTATGTAAGGTAACTATAAAATATAAAATAAAAACTAAAAAGACAATTTTCTACAACTTATAGTAACTTTAAGTTTATGTAAAATTAAAGCATAAACTATAATGTTTTAAAATGGTAATTTCATGTAACTACAATAAATATAAATTAAAATTAATTTAAACACAATTAAGTGTACAATTTTCTTACCAAATATCACGCGAGGTTAAATAAAATCCGAAATTTTTCGAGCTTAGAATATTTTGTATACCGAGTTGAAGACGAGGGATAATTTTCTAAAAATATTCGCGTGCAAGAAAAAAATACCGGAAATAATTTAACCTCATGTGGTATTACTAGTAAAAACACCTCAAATGCAATTTAAATTCAAATTTTAATTAATAACTGCTCGATGTGGTAAATTGGACAAATTTTGCTAATAACAAAATTTATTGGCGTGTCTTTTATATACTGGGGGCGAGGCGATGCCGCCCGGGGGCGTATGTTTCCGTGTTCGTGGTACATTTCCGAGCTTGCTTGGATTTTTACAGTGGACAACGGCATGTCAACCCCAAAATCGGCGTGCTTAGCGAAGAGCTACATCCTACAGAAGGTGCCCCTGTTCTCGACTGAACACGCGGGATCTAGTTTTGGACTCTTCAAAAAAGAGCTACTTACTTTCGTAGGACACAACCGGACACTGCGGCCCGGGGCGCATAATTATACGTAGCCGATAATTCATTTATTTCCAAATTTCCGAGGTAACCCGATTAATGTAATATTAAGTAACCGACGACTCAAGCTTATTTGTTGGGTACATATATGTATTTGGTAAGCTATTGAATAATTCAATAACACATAAAAATTAATAAAAATGCCTATATATCAGTAGTATATTACACTAAAAGTAGAATTTTTAATTTGTTTCTTTTTAAGTTACTTTTTCAGTTTTGTATTTTATTGACTGGCCCTTTAAAACACAGGTACTCAAAGAATTTGGAGCTTTATTTATTTGAACCTTTTCACCTATCGAAAATTATTGTCTTTTATATTTAAAAGAAGTGTGAAGTTCACCCAGTAAAGCAGGAATGGATTTCCCATACTTGCTAGCGTTCTCGAGGTATACCGTTATTTTATTGTGATATTGTATTAATGGTGAGAAGAATGTTGATTTTTGAAATGACTGCTGCCTGGTGCTTACAATGTTTGGCATTGAAACGGACTGCACAAGTACACTTGCATAAAATCATATCGACAGAGTAAGTTACCTCTGGATCTGAAAAACTTTCCTACAAGGTCGCCTTGGACATCCATCTTCCTTAAATAACTTTACAATCTCTCTTTAAAAAATTATATATTCTTTGAGTGTAATAACTTTTGAAGGTAGTACAAATAAAATCGGCTAACTTAGGCAAGTTTAAAGCCTTTGTTCTTTCAAGCGGTATATCCTTTAAAGTCCAAACATCACTTTTATTAAGTAGTTATTGGTATCTAATCTCCTAAAAAGAAGATTTTGTCGGTGACATATTGACCAGCCTTGTATACAAATAAACAATTTTTATATAGGTCCGAAATTTTATGTGTTTGCAGTTTAAATAGAAATATGTCTTTGCTTCTTCTAATTCACTTTCTGATTTAGCATGCACAAGTTTTCAAAAAAACTCATAGTAGATCTGCTTATCAGCTTTAAGCACACTATTTTTTGGCATCTTTAACCAGCGCCATCATGCTTTACGAACATGAAAAACGCACAATAGTAATATAGAAGTTGGGAAATACTCCTAAAGTACTTTCTTTCGATAAGGTCGACATTATTATTTTTGGCTTTATTTAACGGTAATGGAATCAAGAAGGGCTTCAACCGCAGCATTAAAAACTGCAACAAAAACTTCAAACAAATTGTGATCTTATTATTGATATTTTTCATAAAAATCAAGACAAAATAATGTAATCTTTTGTGCTACATGCCTTCAATAAACAACAATGGAGCCGACAAGTAAATCTCACTCGTCGGTTTCTTAATACTCTGTCAATCGGCTGGTACCGGAAATTGCGAAAGCACGGATTGTCGGTTACTTATAATAATGCGCTCGGGGCACTCATGATCTCGTAGCCCTACCTATAGTTTGCGGATATATGCCATTTCCAGCATTTTACTCAAAATGAAAGCGTGAGTCAAATGACTAGCAATGTGGATAAAAGCCACAATAAATACTTTTTCTAAATCAAGGTGGAACAGCATGGGCCGAGGACTGCATGTACAAGGGAGAGCTTTGTCACTACCAATGCGGACTCCGGGAACCAGGCGACACCCAATTTCATTTAGCCTTCCCGTGGCAATCAGGACACTAAATGGATCAAACAGAAAAATACTAAGAAGAGTGCTCCCTCAAAGCACAAAAAGAGAACGCTCTAGCCGCCCTCATGGCAACGCCCGGTTCAAGGGATAGCAATGATCCAAACCAGACGGAATACCTAGAGGGTCCTGCCCATCTGCAACAGGTGGTGACAACATCACCAGATGGACACCACAGGGGATTTAGAGGAGTCTTCGGAAAAACAAAAATCTAAAGAAGACCTTTTAGAAAGAAGAAACAAAAAGCTCAGGCAACCTTTTAAGTCCCTAAAACTAAGGAAACAAAAACCAAAACTTAGCGGCGCTGCCAGGAATAGGTATCTTATGAAAAAAAGGGGATGAACAAAGAAGAAGCCCTTAAAAGGGCTCATATTCCAATAAGTCCCCCATCAACCGTCAAAGGATCCAAACGGGTCTGATCGGAAGATGCCACAGAGGCTAAAACGTCTAAAAAAAGGAGGGGCTTAGGAAAATTGGACACCACGACACCCCAAAGACCTTATACCAGAAACGCCACCTACAGCCAGACAGAAGGAGTTATAAGAGTTAAAATCATTCATTCTAACTTTCTATAGAGCAGACCCTGACAGTGGACCAATTCAAGGCCATTTAGGCAACTGTTAAACAAGTGGTCAAGCTACTACGAAGGACGCACCTGCAGCCCAAGTTCACAGCACTTACTTTGGACCTGGGTGACTAGCACTTGTACGCGCAGATACGTTCCCAACAAAGTGGATCAATAGTATAGCCACCTTAACCATCAGAGGATGTAGAAGTAAATGTAGTAGAGAAAGCTCATATGCCTCAAAATAAAATACTGACTACCTATCTACCCAACTGCTAGGCCTACACCAACGAAATAATTCTGGCTCTAACAGAGGTTCAAAATGATCTCGATATTTCATGCTGGTGCTTAGGAGAAATCCAACTGGCCCCACAGTAGAAATACCTTTCTTAGTGGATACCAAATCCGCTGCAGAGCTCAAAAAAACTTAGCCATAGGTACGGACAAGTCCAATTAAGACCTAGGATGAGCAAGAGAACCTTACAAGAAGCTGGCTGCCAACAGGAAATGGCTAAAGACGACGTCTGAGTAAACTCCTACTAATCTAACACTCAACGGTTTCTCCTCAAGGCGGCAAAAAAAAGTGGGGACAATAAATTTAAAAACTAAAGAACAATGGCAGCTTAAACGCCATATCCCTTACAAAAAGAAGGGCAGATCGAATGCCCCAGGTCCTCAACATCCTCAACACTCAAAAGTAAGCTCTAGCATGCTTAGTAGAAACTCTACAAGGAACAGCAAACACGCAGGACTAATGCTAGAGCCCTGGTTAAATAAAGAAATGATTAAAGAACTGCTAATAAATCCATGTAAATTATTTTACTCTAACTTTCATGATACGCCATGAGCGGCTCTACTCTTTAGTAAACATATGGCGCATAAAACTCGACTTTTCTTTGTCGATATCTGTTATTCTCAAACTTCTTGATTTAGACTGCCGTGGTAACTTTCAAGTTGTGAGAGTAATTTTGGATTTAAAAAAGAAAGATCTTTAAAATAGTTTTATTATCTTTAAAATAATATTATGTGTCGACGTTGTCATTCTAAATTTTAAGTCTGGACCTGTCCATCTATTTCATAATCAGACTCTAATGGATATCCTCCTCAATGCCTGCTTGCCTTTTTGCCTTACATGCAAAACTGTAGAGTGCTCCTCCTTGTAATAAACAATCTTGTTAGGAACGGATCTTAATCAGTTTTTTTATGTATATCGGGTTATGCTTTAGTTGATTTTCATTTTTAATAAGTTGGATGGTATATAGTTTTTATTCGTGTTTTTTTTTCGTAGACAAATAATAACGATAAATATAAGTAATATATTAATATATCACTCATAGCTCAAAATTGTTATAAACACAGGGTGTTCACATAATGCACAACCAAATTTCAGGAGGTAATACCTCATTGAAAAATAGAAAAAAAAGTTTCTGAGATACAGGGTGTTAAGTTTTCTTTTAAATAACATTTTTGTAATTACCTATTTATTCTGTAGCCGATTTTCTTAAAATTTGTCAGTGTCATTTGTATTAATAAGGGCCTGATTTAGGCATAATTAAATTATAATTATTAATTCCAATGGTATCTCAAGGGACACCTTAACGAAAATACCTGGGAAAAAATGTACGCCAGTAACTTTTTTTTGCAATTTATAAAAATTTCATATTAAGATTAAGCAACTAAAAATAACAAATTTTTGTCACTTGATATTTTATCACATCTTGCTTCGTTTTCAAGAAAAAAATAAAACCAAATAATTGCAAGGCTCTGGTTCCCTTAAAAAAAACTTAAAAAAAATAAATTTCAATTTGCAACTAGAGTTAACTATTAATGGGGCCAAAGTCTTGAAGATGATTTTTTGATGATTTTAAAACCTATAACCGTGGTACTTAAAAAAATACATAGAAAATATTGTTTTCTAGTCAACGCAGTAAGAATATAGAAGAAATTGACTACTATATTTAAGGACCAATTAGAATTAATGTTAACTCAACTTCAGAATTTTTTTAAAACGATACAAACGGGCATTAAGAAAATATAATTTTTCACCTTATATTTTAGTTGTTCTTAAAACTAAAGATAAACTAAGTTATGCAGAGGAGATTTAGGCTTTATACTATAAAAAATGTATAAAAAGAACTGAAATACTTCCATTTATTATTAAGCACTAACTTAAATAGAACCATTTGCGTGGGCAAAAAAGTTATTTTCTATATTTGGGCAAATTAAAGTAAACTTTAGAAATAATTTTTTTTAAAAATGTGCAGGAAAACTAGTATTCCCCCAAAGACATTACAATGATAATGGAACCTGTACTTTCATTACTTTTCATTTAAAGAAAAAAAACTACTAATAAGTTTATATCTCTTTCTGTTTATTTATTAATAAACAATGTTTATATTCATATATTTTTTTTTGGTTTAAACCATTGAGCAAAATAAAAAAAATCGTATAACTTAAAGCAGTCTTTCTCAAAGTGGGCGATAACGCCCTCTTGTGGGCGCTGGAGGCCTAGAGGGGGGCGGTAAGGGACCAAGAAAAAATTGGGGGGCGCTGATGTGATTTTGGGGGGCGATGGGTGATTTGTAACTTCAGCTACTTCATATTTTAAAATTCACTGAAATTAAAATCCTACACTACACAAAATCCATTTATTATTTCATATTTTTATACTATTATATTATATATATATAAATTAAAAATATATTAAATATTTAATATTTTTAATGCGTTCACAACGCTATATATATCTTAAGATATTTAGTAATAGATATCAAACACAAAAAGATTTTCGTGTCTTCAAGTGTCGCAGGTGAGGTGCCCACCTTCGAAGAAATGTGTTAAAAATATGTATACATTGTTGCGGTCAAGCAGAGTACTTGTCGAACGCGGGATTTTTTTATGTACCTAATCTGGTACAAATAAAGAAAAAATAAAATTAAAATTAGAAGGTTTAATTATAATTCACGTTTGGCGGGAACAAATACTGTACGATTTATTTGTGCAATCCTGTATTTTAGTCCGTCAACGTTCGTCGGTCCGTGTTTGTGGAGTACAGGTGCCCAAATATACAGCCGCGGCTCGCGACCGTCCGGCGACTGACGTGACTAGAGGTGTGTCGTTCGCGAACGACGAAAAAGAACGAATCAGTGCACTGATTCAAATAAATTTCCTGTTTTCAATGAATTCGAATCGTTTTTGAGCCACTTGCTCGATCCCTCTGCGATGAATAACAAACCTAGTTTGGATGATTCTTTTCGTTCATAAGGTCACTAAGTCAGAATTGGACTTGAACTCGACGATTCGGTAATCCGGTATTTTATGACGGCAAATCGGTCGTTTTCTTACTACGACCTGACTAGTGGCGAGCGGTCTGTTATATTTCGATTTTGCTCACATTACCAGAGGTGTATTAGGCTAACAATTTATGCGTATTGTTCGAGTCAGCTTTAGCTATATACCTATTTGGCAATTAAAATAACTTTTTTTTTATTTATTTTAACCATTCTTTTGAACAAAGACTTAACTGGAGGTACATTTTAAGGTTTTATTAGTTATAGTTTTTGAAAGTTTTATTCCAAATATGTTATTTAAAATAATAATTATACCAAAATGAAATAAATGTAAATAATTTCTTTATTTAACATAACTATCACATTTTTTGTGACATTCTGTTAAACATTCTAAACCGTTGTTAACTTTTAACAAATTGCTAAGTCCATTGCTAAATTTAACAACGCGATCATCACTCGGCTGTTAATATTGTAAAGTTGAATTATTATTGCTCAATGCTGATTATTGTTAATTTTGAATAAAATATACTCTTAATATTGTAAAGTTGCATTAATAGTGCTCTCTCCCGTAAGAAAAGTGTCTTTTAGAATATAGGTTTAATTAAACTTCAGGCGAGAGTAATATGTAATTGAGATTTTAAGATGAAAAAAAAAATGGGGGGCGCTACAAAATAACTGATTTTCAAAGTGGGCGTTAGACGAAATAAGTTTGGGAACCTCTGACTTAAAGTATTGTTTTAAATTGTAATTTAAATCTAATGATTTACTTCGGCCACACTCTAATACAAAACATTAAACAACGGATATTTGTCGACATATTCAGTTAAAAATGTAATTATTTGTAAAATTTTAAAATATTTCTACAAAAAAAAATTATACTAACACAAATGACCCTAAGAACTTATAATGTTCTTAAATTTATATCTTGAACTCTAGAAACAAAACTGTAAAACAAATTAAGCCTTTCAACATTAAAACCTTATTTCTAAAAGCAAAGGAAAATACATAAATTGAACTAATATTTATGTTTCTTTGAACATCTTTATTAGCATAAAAGAAAATCCGAATAAAATAACTATTTTAAGTTGAATTTTTTTAAATACCTAATTCTAAAATATAGGGTTTTTTATTATCAAAATTTTCTGTCCGGCATATGTCAAATCAAGGTATATTCGCTACATTTGATCTTCTAAAAGTCGTAAAGTGTAAGGTTCAACTTACTACTTTCTAAATATTGATTAGTTTAACTAATTCTTTGCAAGGAATACTGTTATAAAAATACTTTTTTTATCTTGAAAATACAAGGAAATTAAAAAAAAATGTTTCATTTTTATTCTATTTTTAAACAATATCCTTACATTGGCATTATGTATTTGAAAGTTATGACTTATGACCTTCCTAGATGCCTCTATTTGTACAGCTGTAGTGAATTCATATTTTACAAATGTCATGAAACCAAAAACCATTTAGAAAACACATTTTCAGCGGTCATTCTATTGACTAACGGCACTAAGACTTGGCTATGACGACACAAGAACCAAATAGATAAATTAAGAAGTGGTAGCTACAGGCTACAAGTGTTACAGCCATCTGACGGTGAAAGGTCCAGTATTTAAATATTAAAAAAATCATTGTAATGCCCAACCAAAAAACGATCTGTAATAAACGATGTCACAGACGAATCTGTGTTGCCAAGCGTAACCCTGCGATGGTTAAATTATTTGTTAAAAACATAAATTTTCTTTTTAGTTTTTTGTGAAAACTCTTTCTTAAAGCATTGCTAATAAATAGATAATAATGTTGCAGACATAATGATTTGCCCTTGACCCAGGTCAACTTTCGTTACAAAAAAAAATAATTTACCTTTGTTACGATAAAATTTAAAATAAAAACAGGATTCAAAATTGGTACTTACCTAGAAAGGCAAACTGTATACTTGTATGTCCGAATAACGGCCGAGTGATGATCGCGTTGTTAAATTTAGCAATGGACTTAGCAATTGTTAAAAGTTAACAACGGGTTAGAATGTTTAACAAAACGTCATTGTCAGTGATATTCAATGATTTTAGTAGGCAACTTGTCAAAATCTTGTAAAACATTCTAAACCGTTGTTAACTTATAACAATTGCTAAGTCCATTGCTAAATTTAACAACGCGATCATCACTCGGCCGTATGAGTACTCATGGCGGGTAAAATAAAGTATAATTTTTTGATTGATACTTTTTGTTCTTTATTTGTTTATAAGTCATTGGCAGAATCGTGTCTGAACTATGGTATTATTTGTTGGGGATCTACTCATAGGAATGCTTTAAATAATGTAATAATTGCACAAAATATATTTTAAAGATAATAACATTTAAACCAAGACTATTTTCTTCTGACATACTTTATGAACAGACTGGAGTTTTTACGATAAATCAGTTGTATATAAAAAATATTTTAAGATTTTCCCTTACCAGAAATATATTTCAAAACTTTATCAACCATCGCATCATGACAAGAGCCAATCTAGGTCAAAATTTAACATTACCTTACACTCATTTTAGTGTTACACAAAGATCAATTACCTATGTAGCTCCTAAAATTCTTAATATCTTGCCGGTATACAGTTTAAAAATAAAAACTTTAAAAATATTAAAAAACAATTGGACTTGTGGATCAAAAATAACACCCAAAGAATAAAATATATGGTAGAATTTTTATAAGAGATATTTACAGGGCATACATGGTCATCGCTGTCATACTGCCATGCAATTAAGATGCTTATAATATTGTCATTAGAATATAAAATTGTTATAGTATAAATAGGTAAAGTTTAACACAAATTTATTGTCGTTGCCATTAGGAAAAAAAATTGTCAGAGTATAGATAGCTAAAGTTTAAGATACATTTGTAATATTTGCCAAATTTACAATGTGCACACACAGACCTATGTCCATTGTGCACATAATTACTTATAGTTTTTGTTTGTACTATTGTATTGATTATTATTGTAATATATTATATTATTACTTATTATATTATAAAAAACACACATTTTCCATTTTAGAACTTTCCTATATTGCCTATGTGAACAAGAAAACGAGTTTTTTTTTCGTTAAAAAAAAAACCTTTATAGTTTAAATTGTAAATTTTCAAAGCGAATAAAATTTAATAAGCCGGTGAACTAACTTGACTATCGTCATACTTCCTTGATAAGACTACATTTGGAAACATCAGTGTGCAGCGCCCTTTTGATGGATTTTCACAGAATTTGAAAAACTACAAGTGATAGAGCAAATCTGATGGCACATTTGATTTTCGAAACAACTGCAACGGTAAAATAGATCGCAGCAAACTTGAGTCGTCTAGGAGGTACAAGATGTTTTTCAAATTTTGACGATTTCAGCACACCTTTGTACTTTGATTGTTACTAAAGATAGAAAAACAAAAAGTCAAAAACAAGTTTGTGTTTGTTTTTTATGGGTTACAGTTTAAAAGATCTAATGCAGAGTTGCTTTTTTATGGGACACCCTGTATATTATTCAATGTTTGTTTCAAAACAAATACTTATTTCTGAAAAAAGCAAAATTTATAAAAAAACATTTAGATCCTGAACATTTAAAGTTTGCACTCCTTGTATACAATTTTATTGTTTATTAATATATTTTTTTTAATATATTTATCATTATTTTTTATTACTATATATTATTTATTTATCATTTATTTAGTTGTTTTTTATTATTCTTTTAACAATCCCTATGCAACTAGGTTTTTATCTAGTCTTAAAAAAGTATTAATGTTTGGTTGCCTTTTTTTCCCATATTTGGCGAAATACATTTCTAAAGCATTTGCACTTTTTTTCTGCTATCAATGTAAAATTCAATAATAATACATTTCAAGGTTTTTACACTCCATTTCATTTAAATTAGAATTTAAGATTTCGAAAAGCTGACAAAATGTAATTCTTATTTTTTGCTTAAATATTATGCAAAATATTGCATCGATCATTTGTCTCTAAGGCAACTTGCATTCTACTAAACAAAATGCGTACTTAGTTAATTAAAATTAGGCATAAATGAATGAATAAAAAGGGGCAACTAGCTATTGATTTAAAAATATTATTTATTATTTAAATAAAAGTAATCAACTTAAGAACAAAGAGGTTTTTGCAATGTAGATTTTATACAGGGTGTGCAAAATTTAACTCTTATGAGGTTTTCCTGATTGTTTTCACAAATAATCAATTTCTTTAAAAATAATGTGGTATCAATGGATAGGTAATTTTATTGGGAATCAAACAGTCAAATAATATACAGCATATTCTACTTAAAAAAGGCAACTTTGGTTATATCTCCAAAACCGTAACTGAAAAAGAAAATAAGTAAGGCATTAGATTATG
Organism: Listronotus oregonensis; assembly: GCA_019359885.1. Classification (NCBI taxonomy): domain Eukaryota; kingdom Metazoa; phylum Arthropoda; class Insecta; order Coleoptera; family Curculionidae; genus Listronotus; species Listronotus oregonensis. Next base: position 21,152 of record JAHBCN010013613.1, read on the forward strand.
CGTACAACTTTACATAAATATGATATTTATTTTTTTTTTCTACTAACTTTACTAACAAATGGAATTCAGAGGTGTACTGAAATCGTCAAAATTTAAAAAACGCCCTGTACCAAGTTAGCTGCGACCTTTTTTTAACGTTGCAGTTATTTTGAAAATCGAACTCAAGAATGTGCCATCCGATTTGCTTTATTTCTTGTAGTTTTTCCGATATCTTGAAAATCCATAAAAAAGGCGCCATCCGCGCCTTAAACGACGCTTTAAGTAGGTCTGTGACAAAATTCATTTGATTAGTGCGCTGTTGCCAGTATTAAACCAGTGTTGAAAATATTCAAAAATTACTCATATTTTGCCTTTATTACATAATATAGAATTTATAAATTATTATAAAAAAGTTTTTGTTTTTACAGTATTTAATTAAAAGAAAACTACTGCAGTCTGCCATGAAAGTTTGAATACCAATCAGAGAGAATTACGTCATGTTTGTGTAAACGTTATTTTGTGTTTGTATTTATAAATTTTTTTTTGGTTTCTAGCGATTAATTGCCTAGTTTTAAGGTATCAAAACCAAAACCCCAAATTTTATTATTATTAAACAAAGACTTCTTGCTTAGGATCTTGCCATGCAAGATTTAGCCAGTGTTTTCCGTTGTTTTGTTATGTGAAACGTAAACAAATTATTTGCAAGGAGTTCTGGTTGATGTGTTATAACATTGCAAACTTATTATATTTTTTGGAAATAGCGGATACTTCCTAACATCTTGGAACAGCTCTTTAAAATCAGTAATCATGCTTGTTGTACAGATTAGTTTATATTGTGGTTAAACAGTTTAATTGTAAATAAAAGGGCCCTTAATATTATTTGTCTTTTTATAAAACAAAATACACGTATATTTTTTTGACCCAAGCTTCCGACAACTTTATACTTTTGGTTTTATGTATCACAAAAAGAAAATGCATCCATTAAGAGTCACTGTTTGGTGTGGAATTTGGGCAGGTAGAGTGATTGGACCATACTTTTGAGGACGAGGCAGAAAATGCAGTTACTGTGAACAGCGAACGCTATTGTAACAAGCTCACTGAGTGTGTGGATACAAAAGCTATGTGGTATTAACATGATGGAGCGACATGTCACACTACATGCGAAGCCATTCAGTTGTTGCAAGGAAAGTTTTTCGGTCGTGTCAGCTCACCAAATGGAGATCAGCCGGCAAGATCGTGTGTGGGGTCTATTAAAATGACGCGTATACGCCAATAACCCAACAACAATACCACAGTTGAAAAACAAAATTAAACATGATATTAGCGTAATTTCGCCAGGAATGTGTGAAAATGTAATTGAAAATTTCTCGAAAAGAATAAGAGTATGTCACCAAAGTCGGGGCGGTCATTTGTCAGATATTATTCTCCATGTTTAATTGCAGTGCATTAACTTTTTATTAAAATATAAATGAAACTTACTTTCAAATATATTATGACTTTTATTTTACAATCAAAATGTGTTCTTATTCACATGCAGTTTCCAGTATTACATTACGTAAAAAAATAAAGGAATTGTGGCTCATAAACTTTTTCGAATTAATTAGAAACAGAATCATTTTCTGCATTAAAAGAAATAGCAGTTTTATTAGATAACCACTGCGAGTAACATAACTATTTTTATGTATGTAATTTTTTATTAAAAACTATTTTTATTATTTTCCATTTAATAAAAAATCAACCAGCACTCTAAGTGTGGAAATGCTACGTAGAATATTTTAGATAAATTTATGTTATTCTATAAATAAGTATTGTAATATGTAATTTTAAATATTCGTTTTATATTTTATTTCGGAATACATTAATAGCAATTGTCCAATATGTATAAAATTTATATTACTATTTTGTTTAAAATTTTAATTAAAAGGGAATTCTATTATATTATTTATTGTAAAAAAAGCCTAATTTATTACCATAGTATTTTAAAAATTACCTATTTTTTGCTAAATATGCTCTCTGTGATTATTATTATTTTTGACTATAGGTTATAAAACTTTTTTTTTCTTATTAACGCTCCCATTTATTAAAACTTTGTGGGTTTATAGGTTTTGATGTGTTAGCAGTGTAATATGCCACTTAAAGCTGGGAACTTTTGCGGCGGCATGATAAAATTTGAATAATAGCTTTCTTGGGATAGGTCTATTAATGATAGCGTCATCCAGAACTATGGGAAAATAGTGGCACGCGTCAATTACCTGGACAAGCGCCGATTATCTGTGGATGTTTTATTTTAAAATTTCATGTATATATACAGGGTCCTGCAGCTCAGTTCCCGTCTTATGTAGCTCATTTATCACAAAAAAGTGTGACGTCACGATGGTGCATTTTTTTAAATGGAATGCTCTGTATTTTTTTGAATATTCATATTCTTCCAAAATTTTGTTATCATCGGTTTAGTAATTTCAGAGAAAAAAAAAATATAAAAAAAAACTGTTTTGCACCATTGAATTTCAAAATGAATACCAATAGTGCTTAATTAATAGAACTTAACAAAGAACTCATTAGGTAGCGTAATATCAGTCGCTTATGTCATGTTTGGTTAATTCGAACTGTACAGGGTGTCCAAAATTTAGGGTCAAACTTTTCAAATTTAAAAGCACTTTATTTTTCCTATTTTAAATGTGAGCCCCTGTACATTTTTAGGTCGTTAGATACAGAATTAAAAAACAAAAAATTTTTTTAAAATTTTAACCCTATCGAAATTTCTAACACATTAAAAATTATTCGTTAAAAATCATTTTGGCATCTATTTTAATAGTAATACCATTGAATAAAAAGATAGGTGGCTATGAAAAACCATTTTTTATTATTTTTTTAACTTACAAAAAACCTAGTTTGACGTATTATAAAATTCGAGTAAATTATTATTATTTATTAATTAAATTAAATTAATTTAAAAAAA
>JAHBCN010013614.1:0-24157 GCA_019359885.1 Listronotus oregonensis
AAGGGAAAATTAAGTTAAAGTTAAAACGTTGAAGGGGAATTATAAGTAAAAAAAATGAATTTTTTTTTTTTTTTTAGGGAAAAAATTTAGGGTTTTTGGGGGAAAATTTTTTTTAGGGGTTAAAAAACTGTACGGGGCAACGGGTAAGTTCACCATCAAAAAAGTCTTATGGGAAGATAAAAAAAAATTTTTTTTGGGGCACCAGGGTTTTGTTTTGTATTGGGGGGACCCAGGGTTTTTAAAGGGGGGGTTTTTCCGGGAAAAGGGTAAGCCCTTTTTGGGCCCCCCCGGGGGAACGTTTTTTGGGGGGTAGCCGGGTTTTTTTTTAATACGGGGGGGTAACCGGGGGGCCCCCAAAAGGTTTTTTTACTGACAGGAGGCGGTTTTTTGGCGGGAGGAAAAAAGGGGGGAAACGAAAAAAAAAGAAAAGGGGGGATCAAAATTTTAATACCATTTAATTTTTTAAAAATTTTTTGATGAAATTTATCCCCAATTTTTTCTGGGGGGTAGAGGGGGACTCCAAAGGAATTAAAAAAAATTAAGGATTTTGGGGAAAAATTGAAAAAAAAAAGGGGGTTTTTTAAAAATTAGTACTGTAAAAAAGAATATAAAAAAAAAAAAATTTTTTGTTAAAAAAGATAAAGAAAATTCACTTTAAAAGGAAATTTAAGGAAATTTTAAAAAAAAGGCAAAGAAAAAAAAAAAAAAAAATGTTAAATAAAATTAGAAGTTGTAAAAGAGTTAAATATATTTGAAAGATTAAAAGAAATTTTTTTGGGGAAATTTTTAAAGGGGATTATCTGGCAAATTAGTTAGCCCCCAAAAGAGTTTGGGTTGGGGGGAAAAAAATTTTTTATGATTTGGGACATTAGATTATGGGATATAAGTTAAAGTTGAAAATCAAAACGTTTTAGAATTAAAAGATTAAAAAGGGGGGGAAAACCAATTTTAAAAAAAGTTTGTTTTTTTGATTTTAAGGGGGTTTAAAATTTTTTAAAAAACCACAATTGAAATTTGGGAAAAAATTTGATTTTTTTGGGGTTTTTTAAAAATTTTAAAGGGGGTTTTTTAAAAAAAAACCCAAAAAAAAAACCCCCCAAATCCCTGGGGGGGTTGGTTTAACCCAAACCCAAAATTTTAAAAGGGCGGGGGTTTGGGTTTTTAGCAAAACCCCAAAGCCGCCAAAAATTTTGGGTACCGGGGGCCCCCTCACTTCCCAGGGGTTTTAAAAAATTTTTAAATTTTAAAAAATTTTGGAAAGTTTTCCCCGGGGAATTAAAAATTTTTTTAGTTTTTTTTTCTGATTTTTTTGCTTTTTTCACTAAAAAACTTTCCCAAATTTTCGAGGGGGGTTTTCAGTTTTTTTGGGATAAAACCGAGACCTAGTGTTTTATTTCTGGAAAAGTTCTTTTTTAAGAACAGGATAAGTTTCTTTTTCAAAAACAAAAGAAAATCATTTCCCCCATTTTATTATTTCGGGGAAAAAACCCAAGGTGGGGCCCCGTTGAAGCGTCACGCAGGCCTGAGCCCTTTTTGGTTTTCCCCCAAGGGTTTGGGGGTTTTTTTTTATTTTCAGGAAGAAACAGAGTGGGCCCGCGTTGAAGCGTCACGCAGGCCCTAGACCTTCGGTTTCAAGGAGGAGAGGATTATTTATCATTTTTGTTTTTACAGAAAGAAATAAATACTGCCGCAGCATTGCACGTCGCTCGCAGGCATATTTGTTTCAACATGGGAACCCCGGGATTATTCACTCTTAATTAGGGTTTTTATTGAAGGGACTATTATAAGGAAATAATCTGGAGCGAACATGCCCCGGGATCTAGTGAATTTCGGGAGTAATTTGGGAATAACTGACTACGAAGCACCTATAAGGATTTTTGCTACTTGGGATAAGGGATCATTTTAAGGATATACACCCGAATGCACATTTAAATAAGGATTTTCTGGAAGGGACACTCAACCCGAATCGATCTGTGAAACTGCAGGCGGGATTGGCGAATAACGGGAGATATTAGGGAATAAAGGGGAACACTGACAAACAAAGTTTTTGACTTGCGAGATTTCGATTAGGGATTCTAAGGGTTAATTCACGTTAACCCTCCACCACTTTTGGGTTTTTGGAAAGAGGAAACATCAAGGAATAACCAAAAACAAACCGTGGTGGGTGTATTCCCTGAGGGATAATAGAATAAAAAATAGTAACATGGGACAAATGATTAGAACACCGACTAAGACTAGAACTTCAGCAGATTCTGTCACCCAGCAGGCTATGGAGCCTTATCTAGTAAACCTGGCACGACTGTGCGTTCCGGAACTGCCGGCCTGGGAACACTCAGCAGGGATGCCACTCATCTCCAACGGGGTATACAAAAGGAGCTCTGTTCCCCGAAATTGAGCTTTCAGCTGGAGGAAAAGAGTTAATACGTAGCTGAGCGAAGATAATATTTTTAGTAGGCTACATCAAGAAGAGCCACTATGACCCCACTAATCAGGAATCGTACAAAAGGAAAATTAAGGGATAAAATAATCCCAAAGTAACCCCGAAGGAGTCACCGTGTCATTTTATTTGTTTTAGCAATTTCTAACTGTGTAATAGATCCTTTCGGCCAATCGCGAGCTTTGGTATACGCCCTGATTTTTGATTCCCGAAAGGCTTTGTTCTAATAGCAAATTTAGAAGATTTTTTATAGTTACGCAACCCTTAATTTTCGGATTATTCGCGAAACAAAATGATAAAAATCGCGTACTATATCTTGAATTACGCGTTTTAATATTATCTAAACTGAAAAACCACCCCTGAGAAAATCCCATTGGGCATTTAGATTTCCCAACGGCTTTTCCAAGAAGGAGGGTGATTTTCGGGATTTTTTACCGTGTATTATATGAATAAAACTTTATTATAAACCCTAGCGAATTAAATTTAGCTTTAAAATATCCCGGTTTACTAGGGCTAACTTAATATACAAAATAAAAAGAAAATCGATTCAGTATTTTTCCTGTAATACGTGAATTTCCAACACATGTAAACCCCGTCTTTGCTAATTACAAAGTCAGGCGCGTCGAAAACTTTTCGACGGCGAAAGATTCTGGACACGCCCCCTCAAGAATTATGCAAAGCTTTAGGGTTACAAACTAAAAGTTTAATTTATTAATTATTTGATAAGATATGTTAATTATTGTTAGTTTTATGATTTGGCATGATTAGTGGTCATGTTTTGAGAATTTGGGGTTAGAAAAAAAAATATAATAAAACTCTTGCAAAAATGTGTTTTTGCAACAGTTCGGCGGTTTTATACTTTTCCAAATAAAAGCCGTCGAAGACTAAACAATTTCAATATTTCTGACGGTTTTTATACAGCATATTGCAATTCTGTTGCCGAGCGATAAGTGTTTTGATTTGAAATACAGAAAACTGCCGAAAATTAAACCGTTCTTTTACATTTAACCTCATATTCTTATAGTAAACTATCAGTAGTTAAAGTTGTTATTAGTGTATATTATACACAAATGATATTTAATTTTGGTAAATAAAATGTGAGTAGAAAAAAATGAAGCTAGGTGATACATTTGAAAGTTATGAAGACTTTCTGAAGTTTTTTGATGGTTATTCCAAAAGGGAATACGTGTCTTTTGGAAGAGAGATGCTAGGAACTATTTCAGCAGCCCGAAAAAACTGAACGATTTCTAGACTCAAATTAAATATTATCAGTTAAAATATACATGTATCAAGGGCGGAAGAAAGCTCAAATCCGCAGGAAAAGGAAAAGTCAGCAGGTATTATCATATGTTTGAGTTTTTATCATGCAGCTTAATATTTTTTGTTTAACAATTTTAGCACCTATAGATCAGGATGTGATGCCCATATTACATTAAGAGCATCACGTGGTACCAAACTTCAAATAATAAGCATAAAAACTGAACATAATCATACTATAAGGTAAAATTTTATCTTTTTTGATGTATTCTATTTACAAAGTGAATATGGGCTAATCAGCTAATGCCTTACAAGACGATAAAAATAGCTACCCATTATTTCACCATCTTCATTATGGTGTTGTTTGCTGCTTTAGTAATTAATATAGAAACAATTTAATTTCAGGCATTGTCGAACATTTACCACAACAGCGAAGACTTCCTACTGATATTCAGTCAGAAATTATTCACTTGGCGAATCTTAAGTCAAAAAGGAGAGAAATAAAATGTTATATACAGGAAAAATGCAATAAGATAGTACTTTTAAAAGACATTCACACATAGCAACTAAGGCAAAACACGCCCATGACAAGGAAATATCACTAAAAGACTGTATTGAAAAGTTACAAACCAAATATTGTTAAGTTATAAATTACTTAACTGGCATGGAAATCGTACATTGTACGGTCGTAACGATTTTGCGGTAGGTGGATGAGGATTTTCATGGTGGTTGGAACGAACTATATAACAGTTTTCTTTGATTTCAATTTATTAAGTGAAAAAGTATTCTAAGTGAGAAAATATTTTTAGGCGCTGACCGCCACATTTTTAAGTGATGATGAAAATAATTTTAAAGCTTTATTTTTTCAAACTAACCATATGAAACATTATATGTCTGCTTATCCAGAATTTCTGTGCATCGATGCTACTTACAAATTACTGGACATTAGAACTCCAGTCTTAATAATGATTAATGAGGATGGTAATGGGCTCTCTGAAATTATATCTGCTGGACTTCAAGTAGTTGAAGAAAACTCAGAAACTTTAAATTGTTTTTTTTTCTAAATTCAAAGAAAACAATGCAAAATGGGAAGTTGATGTAAAGTCTATAATATTGATAAAGACTTGAATGAAAGAAGGATTCTAAAAGAAAATTTTCCAGATGAGCATATTCTTATATGCATTTTTCATGCAATGCGATCATTTAATAGGGAAATATCAACAACCAAATTAAATATAACACCTGCTCAACGTCAGACTGCTCTGAAATTATTCAAAAATGGTATACTCATAAATGTTGAAACTTATAATGTTTTATACGAGGAGTTACTGAAGAAATGTCCACTTGCAGTCGTTGAATATTTATGGGATTAAGGACGAATGGACTTGGACAAAATTATCAGCATTCAAATTTTTTGAACACAAATAAATAACAGACTTGAATCACTTAACGCCAAGATTGGCACATTGGTAGAAACGATATAGTAGTCTTGGCTAATTTTATTGATGACTTTTCAAGGTAATATTGATCATGAACGATGAACGGGATCACAAGGCAGCAAATTTAATTCAGAAGTTACCCGTAAACTTTATGAAAAGGGAAGCGTTCTTTACAACTACCACCAGTTGCTTACCACCATGCTTCAAATTCGCAGAGAAAACAATATGTAACCAGGAATAAAACTCCTACTCATAATTAAGGATACACATTTAAATCTTGTAATTGTGGTTTACAAACATCAATGTTATTGCCTTTGTCGCCATGTCTTTAAAAAAGAAACGAGAAGAACACAAAATGAATATGTTTGATAAAACATTATGTAACAAAAAGATGGACAAGGAACATATTATTTGAATCAAAGTGAGATATTTCTTCAGACATAAGTAATTTACAACATGATGCGACGCCGACGCTGACGCCTTCTATTAATGGGAAGCCATACTATAATAAAAACCAACTGTGAAATTGAACCAACATCAAAAGTTTAGTAAAGCATGGTTGTATTTGAAGTCAATAGCAAGTTTAATGTCAGAAGAAAGTGATGCAAAATACCACGCTAAGTTTAGACAACTACTGCCAACTTAAGAGGGCCTGGGAAAATGACAAAGACATTAGCAATAACGGAATTGCAGTCCGAATCTGAAGCATTTTTTCTGAAAACTTATCAGGGGCGAACAAAAGCAGTGAATATCAAATAATAAATATACAAGATGAAAATTCAAAATAATACGAATGAGATTTCGGAAGAGGTGCAAAACCCTGTGAATAAAATATTAGAAACCACACATGAAGAAAGCCACCAATTTATTTAAACTCTGATGACTTAAATATCGTTCCCGATTCTGTACAACTACCTGTGAATCAAATTCTAGAAACAACACAAGAAGAAATACCAATTATTTTTAACTCTGATGATCCAAATATCGTCCCTGATTCAGAAATTGAAATAATTTACGAAACCATACCTACTACAAGCCATGCAGAAATAAATTTAGGTGATATTAAGTTACCAGTAGTCACAAAAAGAGGACCCAAAGGTCGAGCTAATACCGTCATAGGACTAGAGCAAAACGAATAAAAAAAAACAAAACCCGAGCAAAATTCATTGATTAGATACTGAAATAGATACCTAAAAAATAAGTGTTTTTAATTAGATACAAATATTTTTATACGTTTTTTACCAATTATTATCACTAAAATAAATGCTTAGTATATATTAGTATTAGTATAGTTTTATTTCACATAACTCAGAAAATTAGACACAAATGCTAAGTTAGTTTGTTAAAATAGCTGCGGAAGTTATTGCTAATTTACCTTAAATCTATGATACTACAACGGCGGTATCGTTGACTCAAATAAAAACAAAACCGCCATCCAACGGCTTAATACAGTTGTCTGGAGTAACATACCATTTATTCACGTAAAAAATAAAGGTTTCAGAATTTCACTTTATATAGCACAATAAAAAAGATTATATGAGAAATATATAAAAGGAAAATGGATAAAAATAGCTAACTCCAGTTTACATATAGATTTATAGTTGTATGCTGAATATATCCTAATAGATCAGTACTTTGTACAGGGTGTCCCATTTTGGGTACTTTTGTGGGGTATCTCTGTTATTTTTACTTCACTTTTCGTGAAGACAAAGATGCCTTTAACGAAATTTTTATGGCCCTTTTAGTTTTTAAAATAAATGTCAAATCTTATCGGTATTTTGATCGACTTTTGGTTGAGTCTCCAGAACCAGTTTATTTTCGTTCTTTTAGTATTTTTATTTATTTGATATTTATCAATTTCTTTAAATTATGGCAGCGTAGGAAAATTATGAAAATTTTGATATGCTGGTATGTTTTATACAAAGTAATGAAAATTCTGAAGAAGCTTAGGAATTATATTTCCAATGGTAAGTAATTTTTGGTTAGAAAAATTTATTACATTTTGTTTGGCGTTAAATCCAAAGGAAGGAAGGAGATATTTTTTTTGAAATTTAGAGCACACCTTTGTCCCATTAAAAAATAAAAAAGTGGAAAAGAAAAAAAGAAATTTTTGGGAAAATAAAGAAATTTTCCCATTAAAAAAATTTTAAAAGAAAATTGTCTAAAAAAAGAGCCCGAAGTTTGTCAATCCTGCCAAATTTTTATTTTTTACTGGGGGGGAAACTTCAAAAGGGTTAAAAAATAAAAAAAAGGGAAACAAAATTTGTTTAGCGAAATGTGACATTACCAGAACACCCCATATGGTGTTGTATATTTCAAGTCTACATAAAATTGGTATGCCCAAATTCTTTTTGAAAATATTAACAGTTTAAAATCCGAATTTTTGAACGCTTTATTGAGCAAAAAAGATTTAAGATAAACCAAAAATATTTTACATTTCTGTCTTTACTCTTTAAAAGATATCTAATGGCTCAAATGATGGGTGGACCATATGGTTTCAATTTGGTGCCATCTATAGTTGGCACCATAGATAGTTTTTAAACAGTTTGGGTAAAAATTTAAAATTTGTTTTGCTCTATCTTAAACCACCTTTTACTTATGTTATTAGGGAAATTTAAAAATATCGGTTTTTATCTGTTATATCTCCAAAACTATTAATTTAAAATATAGGCATATAAGCAGCCAAAAGGTTTACAGTTTTAAATAGAATCCGAATATGCAAAATACATGGGGTATTTCATTTAAAATATAAAACTTTGTAGCCACATCATCTCTGGCAAAATAAACAACCCTGTATACAAATAGTATTTAGAAATGCATTTTACCAAATTTTTGCCATTGACTTTTTTTGTAGCTCTTATAGTTTTTTCAAAAGTATAATGGTTTATATTATATGGGACATCGTGTACAAAAAAACACATTACGCATGTGCATTTTCTATGCTTATTTGAGTTTCTGGCTGGTAAAAAAAAATGTATTTTATTGCCATTAGGAAAAAATAAAATGATACCATTATCTAAAACACATATATTTGCCAACACTTATTGAATAGTGGATGCCATCATGCCAAATGCATTTTTCCGGCATTAACTTAGCAGTGATAGATGCCATCGCAATATCTGCAACATGGGGCCCAATAATAGACAACTGCTCCCTTGCACGACTTTTGGAAACCTTTTTGCCAATGCAGAGTGCTGGCAATGACATTAAATAAAATGTGCACGGCCGGCAAAAAAAGTTATATGGGTAGTATCTTTATATAATCAATTTTAAAAAAACGTCTAGAAATATACCTATTAGAAAATAGAAGAAATAATAAGGAAAAAATTAGTAAAAGCAATTTTATAATTAATTATGGTTTTTGGCTGCCTAAATATTAAGAAATTACAAAGAAGAGGGGGAAGGGGTTAGAACGCTTGCGTTTTTGAAAGAAAAGAAAATTTGTTATTATTTTAAACATTATAAATTATTTAAAAAAAATTTTTGCAAAATAAATGCAAAAATCTAGATAGGTTTAAGCATTGCTTCATAGAAAAGAAAGTTGACCTAAAAACCCTTTAAACTAATAAAGATATATATTTTTTTAAATTCAGCTTTAAATGTTACATTTTTTCCCTGATTAGAAAAAATGATTTAACATGATTAAAAATGATTAACGTTTTAATACTTATAAGTCATGTTAAATACTGTAAATAATTTTAAAAATTTAACGATTAATCATTTGAAATCATTTTTTATGCTGGAGAAAATTGTAAAAATGATCAGGATATAATATGATTTGATAGTAATAAAAATAATATTCAGGTTTTGTTAACTTTTTATTATATAAAATATATAATAAAATAATTCAACCAGTATTCATGATCTTTAATCATCTTAAATCCTTTGTAATCCTAAAATAATATTTTAATTTCGTAAACTTTTTAGCATATTATGAGATGATTTGTCCGGTATTAATAATTTTTTAATATCCCAAATATTTTGTAATCCTGAAATAAAATTTTAATTTTAATAATTTTTTAGAATATGAGATGATTTGTCCAGTATTAATAATGTTTTATTATCCCAAATACTTAGTAATCCCTTCGAATTCTTTTAAATCATATTTTTAGGATTAAGTAGGATTTATAAGCATTGACTTTTTTTTAATGATATTAAATCATTGTTCTTAATCAGGGTTATTAAGAATGTGCAGAAGTAAATTCCGAAAATGCATATCGACTTTAAAATACCTGAGGCGGACTTAAATAAAAATATAGTCCAGGAAGCGTAAAGGCACAAGCCAGTGTAGTACAGAGCGCCAGCCGCTCAATGCTCTGGATCTCTCGGTTCTTTGTTTATGGATATGCTGCATTGCATTGGGTCAAAAAATCCCTGTGCGATACAGAGCACGCAAACTTGTTCTGTTCGTTGAGTTGTAGAAAGTAGATTTGTTTAGTAAATATTATTTCATTTTTTTAGTCGCCTAGCTGTTAAAGAGTATATTTGGGTACATTTTAAAAAAATCAAATTTAATACACGGTTTAAGTATAATATGTAAATACATTTGGTATCTCTATTTTTTTTATAATTTTTTTTTAAATATTTTTAATGTTTAAACTTATATTCAGTTGGTGAAGAGTTTCCCAAATATATTCTTTTTAAATAAACCTTTTTTTCTGAAAAATTGCCTAATTACTTTGCAATTTTATACGCAGAAGAGAATTTTACTTTTCATAAAAATATTTAGGAGTTTATATTTGTACAATAAAAATGGAAGTTATGCATATGGATTATAAATAATTTATTAAACAACGACATACAAAATTAATTTTAATGTAATTTTAAATTTGAAATATTTAGGGAGATATAATTTGTAAGACTGTGCTTTCGTTTTAGTTTTTTGTTCATTGAAGGTCTGCCAGCTTGAATCCTTCCAGATTGAGGTAACGCCTTGTTTTTACGACAAGAAATTGATGCTGTCTGAATCAGAATTTTTCTGGGTTTTCTTCCACATATCTGACTTTTGGCTTCCAAAAAGTTTAAAATTTAAGAACTGGTTTTTATTTTATTTACCTAATATTGCATTTAATTTTATGATTAATAATGTAGGTTCTGGGCTCTGAGTAATTTCAAGTGCATTTGTTATGCGATTTTTTGTAATTTTTTCATTAAATCGGCCTTTTTTTTTCTCAGGACTAACTAAGCACACCACAGTTGCATTTTAAACGCCAGAACGAATCAGAATTTATTTTCCCAAAAAATTAAGCGAATCCGTTTTTTAAAAATTCTTCGCGCTGAATGTCCAACAGCAATTTGGCTAGCTGTATTTGTCAAAAAAGAACTGGAGATTTTTAAATAAATCCCCAGTATTGTTTGAAGGTTGCTCTGTATCGCAGGAATTTTTTCTAAAATTCAGCGTATTCATAAACAAATCCCGAATGATCCAGGCATCGAGCGACCTCGCGCTCTGTACAACAGGCATTTGCCTTTACGCGCCAGGAAGCGTAATTACATACATACTATTACTCGAAACGGCGACAGAGGTTTTGAATCGCGTTGATTGTAGTGCCTAGCGCAAATTTTCGCTTAAATAACACGGCCCAGAGCGGAGTTAAAAATGTTATGTTAAATGCTATGTAGGGGCATGTTTTAATAGTGTAAAAAAAGTTTTGGGATTATTATGAAGTCTTAATAATATTATTATTTATTTTTTTAAAACTTTTTTAGGGACTTATCTATCACGTCCATCGTTATCATAACTAAAATAAAAATATATAATTTAATTTGAGTACTTCACAACGCCGTAGTTATTGATATTTGTCTTTGTTAAACTGTTTTGTTGCCAAATTGATTGGTCATACTTCATAATGTATTTCTATAATGAATTTATTTTTAATAAATATTATATCTACGTAAATCACGACTTATTCTTGAAATGGATACTATCTTTAACATAACCTTAATGAACATCTTAATAGAAAATGCAAAGCCTTAAGATCCTTAAGTGAAGCGGTCCTTGTTAATAGACGTAGTGCTAAATCTCACTAATGTATAGGTATTTTATTTTATTCTGTTTTATCTTCATAATTTTATTTCATATCAACTATGCCTGTTTTTTTTTAAGCTTAATGTTGTTTTATTTATATGAGTTTATTTTCTTTTATTTTAAGCACGATATAATAGGTACATCACCATAGGCGTGCGCACAGTGGGTTCCGTGGGTGCCGTGGCACCCCCACTAGTCTGAAAAAGATTACTGTATTTAAAATATGAAAATTATCATTTGATAGGGTTTGATTTAAAAATTACAATTTTTAGATTCAAATGTATGAAATGTATCGTATCCAGTTTTATGCACTTCATTATTAATATTACTTAGAAAGATCCGACATGACGTATCCCATGGCTCCGACCCCATAGGGCATCATGCGGAAGGCCATCCGTATCGAAGACCACCTGCGTCCGCTCGGTCAGTGATCTTCGGCCAAATTCATTTGCCTCAGTAAACGAAGGGACCCAAGGACAACAGATTTCTGCATTTTCCACCATTTCGGGAACATCGGAATATTACCCAACATTTTTACCCCCGGGAAAATGGGAAAAGCTTTCCGGAAGGGTTTCGCCCGAGATCCTGATATTTGGCCGTTTCTCCCGTTCCTTTATATCGATGTTAGTTTCCGCTGGGGCGGAGAACTCAATCACATACATAGAGTTATTCCTTTTATCAAGGAGAACGATATCAGGTTTATTGGCGCGAATTTGATGCGTAGTTGTGAATGCATAATTCCAATATATGCGACAGTTGTCATTTTCCACTACTGCCTCGATATCGGGGGGAGCAAATGGCAAAATTGCTGTTTCGTCAATGCCGTAATAATGTCTGAGGTGATAATAAAGTACCCGAAGCGCATCGTTATGTCGGTGGATGTAACCACTTACAGCATGCACTGGACAGGCTGACAATAAGTGCATTAGTGTTTCGGGTTGTGTCGACAAGCTCGACAAGCAGTATCAGGAATGTTAGAAAACTGGCTTCGGTATACCAACGTGTTTATCACCCCATCCTGGCATGCTAGTAGGAAACCCTCGGTCTCAGACTTGAGCTCAGCAGATTTAAAAAAACCCAAACGTGAGCTGAGATAGATTGAGTCTTTCTATGTTTCGGTAAAATACTCCGTGTTGCGGCCTATTAAGTGATCTTCTAAAAGCATCTGCTGTTCTGTTCTTTAACTCAGTTCTTACGGCTTTAGACTCAAGCCTTACAAGTGACTGGTCGCCCTTTGGATCTATTGCAAATCTGAGACCGAATTTTTCCGCTGCTCGCTCCGCTGCCTTAAATAGAAACCTCCAACATTACCATTTCGTGTGCTCTTACTAGTTGCATCAGCGGATCAGTACTATTGGCAACTTGACAAGCAAGACTCAAAAACCAGTCGATCGTGCATACACTCTAAGTTTAAAAGGCCACGACCTCCCTGGTGGCGTGGGAGGTAAATACGGATGTTAATGAGCGCGGGTGGATGCTACGGTGAAGATGCATCATTTTTCGTGTGCTGACGTCCAGCTCGCGCAGTTCCCTCGCGTCCACTTAACCACTCCAAAAGAGTAAAGCAATACAGGCACTGCTAGCTTTTTGGTAGCAAGGACCTATTTATTCCGGATAGTTCGGATTCCCAAATTCTCCGTAAACGTCGCCTGTAATTGCCTCTAAGCTCGGTCTTCACAGCTCTAACATCTTGAGTCCGGTTTTGGTCGATTCCAAAATATCGATAATTCTCGTTGTTTTGTAGAGGGCAAGAGCGCCTATCGGCAAGCTGGTCAGCTTCTAAATCGTTTCCGAACCGGCCTTTATTTAGCTTAAGTTTTGCACACTTGTCGAGGCCGAACTCCATTCCAACATCTCTGTTGTAGGTCTCGCTCGCTAGTTGCGTACAGTTTTAGGTCATCCATATAAAACAGATGGGTTACCTTATGCTCACGTCTTCCAGGTGGTCCACAGCAATATCCGCGTGTCTTTCGAAGAGACACGGACACGGGAAGCAGCGAAATACAAAATAGCAAAGGACTGAGTGAGTCACCCTGAAATACGCCCCTTTTAAACGTTATGGGTTCGGTAATAATTTTTTGTGCTCCAGATGTTATAGAGAACCTTGATTTCCAAAGTACATCAGTCGCTCAATGCATCGAATTAGGGTTTAAAAGGAACCTTAAGATCTTTAAGCAAATGCAACAGTAATTCGTGAGATGTTGTGTCAAACGCTTTTTTGTAGTAATCCATGCCATATTCAGGTTGCGTTTGTATTGATTGAGTCTTGTGGGATACATCTATCGATTAGGAGATTCTCTTTGCAAACATTGATTCCTCTTTTTTCTCCTCGGTACTCCCCTGCATCAGAGAGTACAGGATCAACTGCACTCAATGTTCTATAATATAGAAATTTGGTGAAAGCATTGTAGCAAGTATTGAGGCAAGTGATCGGTCTATAGTTTTTGGGTAGTTTTAAATCCCCCTTTTTTGGTATCAATATGGTTCGGCCTTCAACAAACCACTCAGGAATTGGCGTGTCCCCGTTGAGCCAAGAATCAAAGATTCTGGCTAAATGTGGATGTGTACTGGGAAATTTCTTCCACCAGTAGTTGTTGATACCATCCGGACCAGGTGCAGAATAGTTTCTTACACCATCTAGGGTACTTTTCACCTCCTCCGGCGTGATTGGCGCACTCTCATGCTGGTCAAGCTGCTTGTCCACACAATAGGCTCTAAAGTTAGTCAATGCTGGAGTATCTCGTTCTAATGGCTTTGAGACTTCGTAAACATCCTTCCAGAACTGTTCCACGACATTTGCTGATGGCGGATTTTCAATTGTTGGTGTTGAGTCTGCGAGAAAGCTAGAAGGACTAGTTACGAATTAATGTGTGTCTCTTATCCCTCTAGTTCTTTTTCTTTAAGCTGTTGTTTATAACACCCAAAGATCGTATGCGGTCTAGGCAACGCTGTTTGATGATGAGAAGCACACGTCTGTTAAGTGTATGGTGTTTTTGGCGTAGCTTTAAAGCTATTTTCCTGATTTTTCCAGTGAAAGGTCTGTTGGATGATATATATTCTAATACACTTTGTATACGTGATGCCTCTTGCCGCGTCAAATCTATTTTCTTGGCTATTTGCTGTATTCGGCGTTCGGTCTTTTGAAGAGTTTGGTGAAAGCTGTCTGAGCGGTTGTTAGGAATAAGTTGTTTCGCAGCCTCATAAACAGCGTTGTTAAGTGCCAATATATCTGTATGTTCTGAAAATCTGTCTCGAAGTGCATTGTTCGCTTGTGCGATATTTTGAGGCTTTATGTAGGTCTTGATATTGATGTTTACAAGTCTTTCTGTTAATTCATTATCGGCGTTCCCGGGAGCGATCTTGTTTATCATATCCACCGCAGGTTGATCCTGTTCTGGATCCTGGATAGGTTCCAGGTCTTGAGGTGGCTCCTGTTGTTTTGGAGTTCTAACATAACCAGAGCGGTTAAGATAAGCTACATAGTCTCTCAAACGCTTTTCGGAGAGATGACTGAATTCAGGGTGTTTAGCACACCATGCGGCATGCATTCGTCTCATGTAGCCTCTAGCGGTGGGGTCGCTGAATGTATATGCATCCATCAGATCGCCCCCTAAGCTCGTCCGTCCACGTGAAGCGTCCATGTCCATTGCCAAGGTCGTTTAAGGGCGTCCGTCCACCCGCCCTGCACCCTATCCGAACGGGGTGGATTGTTGGAGCTTGCTCATCATTGCGTTTCGTGACATGGAGATATCCGTGACCTGCGGATGTCCCCACAAGTCTCGGCGGTTACCGGTATTACATAGGCTACCGACCGATTAAGCCTCCGTAGGTTGCTGTTGGTCCGCAACCCCTCAAGCCCCTGGCGTACCGTCTTGCTTGGATTGTTCGTGTTCGTAGCACCGGAACAATGCAAGCATTGTCCTAGGTGGCCTATGGACTGCAGACCCCCACTAGTCTGAAAAGATTACTGTATTTAAAATTGAAAATTATCATTTGATAGGTTTGATTTAAAAATTACAACTTTTAGATTCAAATGTATGAAATGTATCGTATCCAGTTTTATGCACTTCATTATTAATTATTATTATTATTATTATTACTATTATTATTATTATTATTATTTCGGCACCCACATCAGCTTTACCCTGCGCACGCCTATGTACATCACGTATTTATAAAAAGGGTATTTTTTTGTAATAATTAGAAAAATTAAATACTAAATAAACTGGTTCGATTTCCACTTTAATTCTAATAATTTAAAATATACAACTGTGATACAACCTACATTTGAGAACTCTGACAATACTTCCCTCTACGTACCTATGAAATAACTCCCTCGTGATGTAGTACTTATCTGTCAAAACGTTATTATGCTTATGCTTTTTGTTATTATAAAGTTATAAGGGAGTAAGGTTAAAGCAGGTATTGTATTAATACAATAATTTATAATAGTTCAGGACATTAAACAAAACAAATCTGAGGATTTTATGCAGGCAATAAAACCCCTATTTAAATACCTTTGTAAGTTCCAATCCAAAGAATTTTAACACATTTTCATAGTGATACAACATGCTATACAGCATTTTATATAATATTTTTAACTGCCGCTCTGGGCTGTAGTATATTATGAAGTGAAATTCGCGCATATTCGTCACTACAATCTATACTGCGACTCAGAGCAACCTCTATCGCCGATGCTCTGAGTAATAGTATAGTATGTAATTACGCGTCCAGGAAATAGTAACTGCTCTTAACCTCTAGTTGTTTTTAAGTGATTTTAATAAATTTAATTATCTTTTTTTTAACATAACTCTTTTATTTTTAATAATATACGGGGGGGGGAAACCTTGTGTCAAAAATTTAATGAAATCTAATTTTTAACTCTTTAATAAAGATTTACATTAAGAGTCCATTAGTGCCGCGAAAATTGGATCCAATTTGGGGTTCAGGGCATAATGTTTTTCTCAAAAACAGTATAAGTTATCGATAATGTTTAAAAACTATATGATAGCCAACACTTAAATCTAGGCTTCTGCTGTAATAGTTTTTTAAATTTGGATTTATTTTTTAATATTTCCTTGAGTGAAAGTCACCCTAAAATCGGTTATGTTTAGATACTATTTTCTCTAAACTCGACACATATTTTAAAAATCCGTTACAGCAGAGGCATAGATTATTTCCTTACCTTTAAAATGGTGTATAATTTATGTCATTTAAGTGAAAAATAGTTACCGAAAAACCTTTTCTCCTGTAGGCTTGCAATCGGAAACAACATCGCATCGATACACCGAATTTGGAAGAACCTAAATAAAATATAATATTTTTAATGCGGCTATACGAAAATTGTGGTAGTGGGAGTTTGTTAGTCTCCGCCCACCGTCTCCGCGTCCTTTCGCCCGACCCCTAAGGTGTAGCGTAAATGCACTCTTAACAATCACATTAAAACTATGTTGTTTTATAAGTCATCCCGATTTACCACCTCTGTTGCAAAGTACAGTCAGCAAAATTGAAAAGTAATTTAGAGAAATAAATTTGATATCTTGTTATCCAATTTATTGTCGCAATTAATTTTAATGTTCATAATAAGGATTGGCTAGGATACACAAAAACTGATACACAAGGCAGAGCAGCAGAAAATTTCGCAATCAGCAACTCGCTCGCCAATCTAATTATGAAACCTACCTACTTTCCTAGGGTTCCCACCCATAATTCTAACCCCCTAGATCTCTTTCTTACTTCCACCCCCGAACTCTATCAAGCATCAGTAACTGCTCCCCTTGGTCGCTCTGACCATGGTTTGGTCACCGTATCTTACTCCACTCATTTTGAGACAACTGAAAGCATGCCGCCACGAACCGTCTGGCACTACAATTCGGCCGACTGGGATGGTCTGAGAGATTTCTTTGCCAGCTACCCTTGGGATCCTACCTGCTTTTCTACTTTCGATTCTTCCCAAATTTGTAAACAAATTACCGAAACAATTCAACTAGGCATTGAGACCTATATTCCCCACACTAAAAAGAACCCAATAACCTCAAATCACAAACCGTGGTTTTCTAAATCCTGTGACAAAGCCAGACTTTTAAAAATTCAAGCCCACAAAAAGTTTCTTCAAAACCCCAGTCCCGAAAATCGACAGGCTAGCATCGAAGCGAGAAATCAGTATAATCAGACCATCTCAGAAGCTAAAGACCATTTTAACAATCGAATAAAAGAGAAAGTTCTCTCTTGCTCAAATGGCAGTAAAGCTTTCTGGTCCTTTGCCAAAAATATTAGTCAGAACTTTTGCACAAATTCTTTTCCACCCCTAATCTCTGAAGATGCCTCCAAAGGAAAAGGCGAACTATTTGCATCTCTGAAGATGGAATTGTCTCTACCTCCAAAGGAAAAGCCGAACTATTCGCCAAACAATTTGCTGCCAATTCTACGCTTGATCCTCCTACTAATCTTCCCCTTCCAACAGTTGTCCCTGTTTCTCATAAAATGTCCGATATAATTTTTAAAGTTAAACAGATCAAGCGTATTCTTTCTTCTCTTAATACTAAAAAATCGTCTGGGCTGGACGGCATACCAGCAATCGTCTTAAAAAAATGTGCTCCCGAGCTTGCACCCATCTTAACTCGCCTCTTTCGAATCTCTTACGACACGGGCATTTTCCCGGAGAGTTGGAAAGCTGCACGTGTGCAACCTGTCCCCAAAAAGGATCCAAAAGTCTCCCTTCCAACTATAGACCTATATCTCTTCTTTCAGTTGTTTGCAAAGTAATGGAAAAATTCATTAATTCCCAAATCTTAAAGTATCTGGAAAAACATAAGATCTTACATGATAGACAATATGGATTCCGTCACAGTAGATCCACAGCTGATCTTCTTTCCTTTGTCTCACACAACTGGAACAAGTCCCTGAGTTTCTTGGTGAATCCCAGATCGTTGCTCTTGACATATCCAAAGCTTTCGATCAGGTCTGGCATGATGGACTTCTTAACAAACTTCCTTCTTACGGTCTTCCACCCAAGCTTTGCTCTTGGCTTTCCAGTTTCCTTTCTAATCGACGTATATCAGTTAGTGTAGATGGTCATTCCTCCAGCTTCTACCAAATTAATGCTGGGGTGCCCCAGGGCTCAGTGCTGGCACCCACGCTGTTTCTTCTACACATTAACGATCTTCTCTCTTCCACAATCAATCCCATTCATAGTTTTGCTGACGATAGTACCCTCCACTCTAGTATTCAATTTCTTAAGCCACCGTGTAATCCTGATTTCGAAAACAAGCGCAGGTCAATGCAGATATCTCTTTCACAAGACCTCAAACTTATCTTGGATTGGGGCGCCAAAAATCTTGTTCAGTTTAATGCCTCGAAAACATAGTCATGTTCCCTGTCGCGAAAAAAGTCTGCAATTGCCCATCCCTTACATATGAGCGGCCAAGTTCTGCAGAACAAAGAGTCGTTTAATCTAGTCGGCGTTACTTTTGAGAATAACCTCAACTGGTACAAACACATTTTATCCATAGCTTCGGCAGCTTCAAAAAAGATTGGATTTCTCTTCCGAGCCAGAAAATATTTCTCTTCTTCCAATTTGTACACTCTGTATGTATCCCAAATCAGACCCTCTTTAGAATATTGTTCTCATGTCTGGGGAATGGCGTCCCCTACAACACTTAGCATTCTGGACTCCATTTAAAGAAGAGCTGTTCGTCTTATTAATGATCCAACGCTCACAGAAAGGCTTCCTCTTCTTGCCCACCGTCGAGCTGTAGGGGATCTGTCGCTCTTCTATAGGTATTTTCACGGCTTCTGCTCAGAGGAGTTGGCCAGTATAATTCCTTCTCTGGCAGCTCCCAACAGAGCAACACGTAGTGCAACTTTTATGCATCCTTTTACAGTTCAGTTAGAGAGGCCCCGAACTTCCCGCTTTCTTCGTTCCTTCATCCCTAGAGTGTCAAGACTATGGAACCTGCTGCCCCTAGAAGTTTTTCCTTCTCCTCCCAATCTCCAAAAATTTAAGTCCCGTGTGAACAAAAACCCTCTCACCACACTGAAGACACCCACGGTACGTTAGTACTTAGGTACCAGCCTTCGTGGACTGTCTCAAGATAAAAAAAAAATTATCTCGTGGTCACAATATTAATCATAAAACGGTGTAAAAAATCACAAAATCTGCTGGAATAAAACCATTTAAAATGTAGCCAGTACAAGAGTTATTGGAGAATAAGTTTAATAAAAGGGTATAATTTTGCGTTATGATGGCCGCATTGGACAACGAACAAATTGATCTAGAATGGATTTTTTTTTCTAATAAAGCCACATTTCCTTTAGAGGCTCAAGTAAGTTTAAAAATTAAACAAGAAATTATTTATTTTTAAAGGGAATTAAAAGTTGTTGTAGATATTCGCTGGACAAAATTTGAACCTCCAAACATTTTTATTTTAGGTTAATCGTCAAAATTACCGCTACTATGCCGACAAAACCTCTTATTGGATTGTTGAATACCATTCTCAACGCCAAGAGAGAGTGAATTCTTGGGCTGGCATAATAAAAGACAAACTAATTGGTTAATTTTTCTTTGAAGGCAATTTAAATAGAGACCAGTATTTAAATTTTCATCAAACATATTTAACCAGAACCACAGAATATTCCCTATAAATGAGGCCCATCCTTACTTTGCTGCCTTTCCAAATAGGTGAATATGAAGGCAAGGATTTATAGAGTGGCCGCCTAGATCTCCGGATATTACACCCTTAAATATATATTTATGGAGCTATTTAAAAACAAGGGTATATGTTACTAAACCAAGAAATCTGGGAGAGGTAAAGGGGAGGATTTTGGCAGAGATACGTTTAATCATACCAGAGGTTTTAAGAAGAGTAAGAAAAGTCTTCTATCATCGGTTTCGTCTGTGCCAACAATTTTTTTGTATTTACCATAATGTGCTGAATTCAAATATGAGCTTGGTTTAAATCTATTATTCATAAGATTCTAGGGAGGGGAAAAGAAATATAAAACAGGAGAAAGCAAAGTCATAGACAATCAAACCAAATCATAGGCAATCGAACCAAATAGGTTCTATAATTTTTGCACAAATAATTTGCTTTCCAATTTTGTTTAAGAGAATGGACAATTTTGCACATTGGGAAGAGGAAAATTAGGTATTGTCTTATTTTTATGTCTATCTTGCTAATAAAATAATTTAAAAACACAAAAAGATTTTTTTCATTTGATTAAACATTTTTTTAAACAAAATTGGACTGCAGTATAATTGTATAAAAACTATTAAACCAATTTTAAACAAACTGGGCACGAATATTTCAACATGGCATAAAGTTTTTACTGGCCGAATATGGGGATTTTCAGAAATATTTAAAGGGTCCGAAAAATTATGCAAAGAACCAGGTTTTATTTTTACTTCTTTTTTAATTGCGAATTTGCAACAAGCAAAATGTATTTTGCGATTTCCAACCAATCCTGTCTTAAAGGAAATTTAATAACCAATGTTTTCTCTTTCTACGATTTCTCTCCACGACCAATACTTTCAAAGTTATGAGCGATTAAAGTATAAAAAAATAGTTTTTAAATATTTTGTCACAATTTCTTTATTTAACAAATATTCCGGACCTAATTAAAAGAAAGCACATTGCGATTCTTGTTAGATACCTTTCTCTAAAGGGTTTTTATTAAAAAAAACAGGCCCGCCACCTAACTTTTGTTTCCTGACAGATAAAGCTTGGTCTATAAGGACTAATTTTGTTACAAGTTTCATATTTTAAATATAGGAAACAAAACTGCAATTTTTAGAGCAAGCACTAAACAAAGAACCAAATTTAGTTTAATTACTATGAAAGGGTGGTAGCAGACTTTTTTAATGACCAATAAGACGTTACGTAAAAACTTTAATTGTTCTTCATTTAAATAATTACACAACTTTCCAACCGGAAGTGGACAAATGAAGACTTTAAAGAGGTTTAAATTTTAGGGAGAAAAAATGCCGGCCCTCAACAGGTCTAATTGCCACAAACAACGGAAATGGTTAAGCTTTGTTTGACAATGTAATTATTTTTTCTGTTTTGTGCACTTGTCGCTGTGAGTATAGTGGGGGCGGGCCCTCGTTAGGCTTCGTGCTCTCCCCTTCTCTGACTCTTTAACTTTGCGCTCATCGCTCATTAATCCTTCCCCGGCCTGCTCGAACGTCGAGTCGGATTAGCGCGCGCTTGTTTGTTTTTTTTTTGAACTGACGCAACGTGAAATATTTTCCCGCCAGCAAATTTAAAATTTGCACTTCATAGTGACTTTTTGCACCGTTGCAATGTCTTTGGGATAGTAGACTAGGTTGGGGGGTATATAATGACTAACTCGCTTATTGTTTTAGTGTTTTGTTTAGTGTCACTAACATTAGCGAATATTGACTATGATAGTGTTGAGTCGGTGGTTCAGTTTCAGTGTTTTCAACATTGCCCCTTACAGGTAAGTTTTTTTTTAATCGTATTAAATATTTAATTGTTATTTACCATCATTAAAATAAAAAGCAAATAACAAGATTGAGATTTGCGTCTCTTATATTTACATATTTATGTAACTGCGGACAAAAACAAATTGTTATTATGTTATTAATAATATAAGGCTTTATCCAAATTACTAAAATGCTGGTAAAATGGTTAAAGGTTTCCCTCTTTTTTTTTATAATCTGCAGGATAATATGCTAAACAATGCACTATGTGATTTGTTTTTATACAGGGTGTCCCAGAAGTAATGGGACACAAACCAACAGCAGACTCCTTAGGTCGAAATAATGCAATTAACGTAAACTTACCTTATCTCAAAGTTGATAATAACTAAGATACAGGGTGTAAAACTTTTAATTTTGTTTTCGTTCTTTCGTAATAATTTCTTAAGTAAATAACGTAGCGGTACAAAATTGGGGATGTGGGGGTTCTTTAAGGCGAGAAATTCAAATTTGTCCATGCTTTTGATGTTGCTAGTAGAGGGCGCCAGCTACGGCGACCCCAATTGTTTTAGATGGCATAACTTTTTTAAGCTTAGTATATTGACCTGTTTATTAAAAAACAACTTACTACAATTCACTCTCCGTCAAAAATGTATAATTCATTTAAGTCTCTAGGAGCAACTGTTTTTGAGATAAACGCACTTTAAAGGACCCCGCAAATTTCCTATGCAAAATGAGTTTAGGCCAATTGTTTTCAAACTTTGCAAAGTAATAGTTTTCAACACGCTGATCAAAAAACTTTTCGGGCACAAAACCCGAAACCCCTTCTAACCCCCCTAAAATCACCCTTAAAAGTCTCCAAATCCCCAGTGACCTTTAAGGCTGATTTTTGGGGGCTTAGAGGGGTTTTTTGGGTTTTTCCCTTTAAAACTTTGATCAACGTGTTGAAACATTTTTTTGAAAAGTTTGAAAAAATTCAAAAACCCCATTTTCCATGGGAAAAATTTGGGGGATCCCAAAGTGCGTTTGGCTCGAAAACAGTTACTCCTATAGACCTAAATGAAGTATACATTTTTAACCAGAGGAATTATAGAACTTCTTTTTAATAAAAGCTCAATATACTAAGTTAAAAAAAAAGTTATGCCAACTAAAAAAAGGGGGGGAGGCCGACGCAAACTAGCAACATTAAATGAAGGACGAATTTAATTTTTCCCCCTTAAAAAGCGACAACCCCAAATTTTTTACCCTTTATTTGTTAAAAATTTTACAAAAAAAAAAAAAAAAAAATTAAAAAATTTGACACCCTGTATCTTTTATTATCAACTTTGGGGTAAGGGGGTTTTTAAAAAAGCATTATTTCGACCGAAAATTGTTTTTCCTTTTCCCATTACTTTTGGGACACCTGATATGGTATAAAAAAAATAAAGTTGGAATGTTTAGGCCCCCTTTTTTGGTAGAGAACACACTAACATTTAATTTTCATTGTCTTTTTTGGGGGTTTTTAAAAAACAACCTTTTAGTTATTTTTTCCCAAACCCCTTTTCCCTTTACAACTGAAAAAGGTTGGGGGAAAAAACCAGAAACGTTTTTTACCAATTAACAAAAAGACAATTAAAGGCCCCAAATGTTAGGAATTAAAAGTGTTATAAAGTAGTTACTGAAAAAAAATTAATCAATTGAAAACTTAAAGTTTTTAAGCACCTTTACAATGTAGCGAATTTTTTATTTTAGTACACTCCACAAAGGCTTAGATACAAATTTTTCGTAGCTGCCTTAATTTAAATAAGAGGCAGTTTATTAACACGAAGCTTAAAGATTTGGCGGTTTGAAGCGAAAGAAAAGACCTCTGAGGGATAAAGAAACGAACCAATTGGGTTTCGTATTCTTGGCTTCTCCAAATAGACTGACTGACTGACTGTTATTAGGTGCATGAAAATGACACTTCGTGTTACTTCATTATGAAAAATATTGGTCAATTCCTCGAAGCAGAAGCTGTGAAAATACCTATAAAAGCGACAGATCCGTTACAGCTTGTCGGTAAGCAAGAGAACGTAGTTTTCTTGTAACAGTAGGGTCATTAATAGGGCAAACGGCCCTTCTTTCAATGGAATCAAGAGTGCTAAGAGTGGTGGGAGACACCATTCCCCAGACATGAAAAAATATTTTAAGCAGGATCTAATTTGGGAGTAAGAGCTTACTGGTTTGAAAGAGGAACCCATGCTTTTTAATTGGATTAATGTGACCAAAACTTAACAGGATTTTCGGCGCCCCAATCCAATATTAATTTAGGGACCTGTAAACATGTCAGTCTGAAGTATTGAGGTGTGCAGAGAAAACTTATTGTTAGTAATAACCCAAAAAAATTGACGTTTTATTTTGCCTAACTATCCGATCTCTTGTGATAATAATAAAGCTTATAGTTTTTTGCATTTTGTGATGTAACCATTAAAGTCAGACATAGGGTATGCTACATGAAATATGTTTGGAATTTTAGGAGAAATGCAAATCTCAAATAAAAAATAGGGGACTCATTTGAAATAAGAAAGTAGGACCACGTC
>JAHBCN010013615.1:0-24198 GCA_019359885.1 Listronotus oregonensis
TTTTTTAAAAAATGTTTTTGGGATAGTTTTTATTCACGGTCCAGAAAAATAAAAAAGTGGTGGGGCGGGTGGACTAAGATTTTCTGGCGTATTTTTTTCCGGTGAACATGAATCTGAAGTCAAAATAGGGGTCAAACAGCAAAAAATCGAGAAAAACCAAAAATCTCGTACGGTACATTTACCGGCAGAAACCACGGAATATTTGGACTACGACTATATAAACTATATCAGATACAAAAAAAATCCTAAACCAAAAGATGGAGCCTTTGAAATTGTCTACATAAAAAGTTATATAAACATTTTTCATACGATAACTAATAAAGAAGATATAAACGAAAATGTAATTTTGACAAAAAATTTCAGTTCAAAATAGGATTTTTTTTTAATATTGTGATTTTTGGGTTTTTTTATTATAAATCATTTATGTTATTTATTTGAATCCCAAATCACCTAAAATTTGCAGAAAAAATCCGAAAATAAAAAAATAATATTTTTCAAATGTGTCCAGGGTATCTTTGAAAAATTTTTTTCCCAACGCAAGTGCGAAAAGTCACTTTGCGCAACGGGGAACAAAATTTTTCCTACGAGCGTCAGATAATACCAATATTAAAGCAATGATTATTTTTTAAATTATGTTTATCTGAAAGAACTACTCAACATATTTATAAATGGGAATTATTTTTGATAACATTTACAACAAAAGAACAGTCATTACATATTGTAAATTAATTGCAGAACCTGTAATTTCATTTAGCGGGTGGTTATGGAAGCGTTTATTGTAGGCTTGATGAAGGTTGACTTAGCTCAGAAGGGGAGTTGTTCATGGTCAATATTTTATTCGACATATCCTTTTTCTGATTTGTGGATTCATCAGTGTAGCTCTCATACAGCGGTTGATTTCCACCCCCCAAGTCGCTTGACATTGGTAATTCCTTCTCCAGAATCCGCTAACATAGTCGCAGAGGATCGACAAAAACTATGTCCAGTGTACTCTTCGGTTTTTTTAATTTTAGGTGCAGCAATTTCTGAAGGCATTTTACCATTAAATTTTATTCCCCACTTGCGTACGCATGCTCCTTGTTTAACTGGAAAAAAAAACGTCTTGGGGGGGTATGGGGTTTTTCGAAAAATTTGCATATTTACGGTACAATTGCAATAAAGCCCGTTATTTGTTTCATCGGACACTACAAAGATTCTGGAAGTGTTATTTTTACTGTCAGGAATTTTCACCACTATAAAATTTTTCATTATCCGTATTTTTATTCATTATTTTTGTAAGTTCATCTCTCCTACAAGCACCGGCTAACCCAAAAAATTGTGCAACTTTTATTAAAGGAAAAATTTTATCAGGTGCTTCTTTCATGAATCTTGAAACTTCTTTTTTGCTAAAATTTTTTGATTTTTTGGCCGGTCCCCCAGTTTTGGTGTTTAAGTAGTGATGTTGTTTGAAATATGAACTTAAATCAAGGTTCCTTTTCACTTTAGGACACATTTTAACATAGAGTACTTACCCCATAAAGTATTAGGTTTTTTGTTTTTTGCAAATCCGCAAAATAGGCCAAGAACACTTCTTTTTTAAATCTTTTTGTCTCCTTGCTGGAGCACCAGTTTTCGAAATGACTATATTGATTCTCATATTTTTCACGAGATTTTGCTGGTAATAAATTCAAACTTACGGTATTTGCTGCATCCAGGATAGAATCTGGTAGCTCCTAATCGGAACTACTCATTTTAAATAATTATTTTTGTCGGATTTTTATTTAATTAAAAAAAAAGATACTATGACGCCTTTTCATTAAAAATGCTTGTTTGTATTGAAATTCATTTGTGCAATTGCTTGTTCATATGGAAACGAAGAAAAAATCTGACATGTGTTAAAATCACCAAGATTACATATTGTTGCTTGACTTGTCATAATCATTTATTATTATTATACAGGGTAATTAAAAAAATGTTTTTTTTTTGGTTTTAGTTGAAATATTGAAAATTACGAAGTAACAAACAAAAAAGAGAATAAACTAAAACTTGCAATGGCTTCGTATATTATGAAATAGCCTACAATTACTAAAATACATATAAATCTTGCTTACCGTAAGATTTTAGAGTAGTTTTACTTTTCCACGGCGTGCAGAAAGTTCACTTTTCCGCATGCCGTGCGGAAAAGTGCAACTTTGCGCACTAAATGCGTGCGGAAAAGTGACTTTTCCGCACGCTCGTAGGAAAAATTCTAAAAATTCGGTTTTTTGATTATAACTCAAAAAATATTGCTTTAAAGCAAAAAGGTTATATAACTTAAATTACAGGACTTGTAAAAATACATAGTTTATGTTATATAAAGTTTTGCGTATCTTTTATAGTTTTTAAGATATTGACGTTTTAAATTAAAAAAAAATGTTAATATCTGAAATTACGCCTTTTCTCGAGTTTTTGCTGTTAACCCCCAATTTCGACTTCTGATTCGTGTTCAGTGGCACACACTACTTTTTTATTTTTGTGGACTTGTGTTATTAATTTTAGCCATTAAAACTATAAAAAATAAGACTAAAATAAATTAAAAGATTTTCTTTTTTGTTTCAGGCGGAGCCGGAGGATTGCTTCTAGACACCGGCAGCGGTCCCTCGTTCCTCCCCCTTCCCCCTCAAGTGCTTGAACAAGTCGCCCAAAATAATACAGAACCGGGAGTTACCACTTTAAAACTACCGGATCCTTCGTTCCACCGACCCGCAGATCTCCCTATCCGAGACATCGACATCGAGCTTTGTTTCGTGTGCAAAAAATGTCGAATGGCATACCCCAGCGATTCGCCATTGCTGGCTCATCAGCGTCAATGTTATGGCGCTAACCAAGAGTCCCGAGGAGCATTTAGGATCGTTCAGAGCGGCTTCGAGTGCCGCCAATGCAACAACGGGGAAAAAATCAAAAACCTTATGGATCTAAAAGCTCACTTTGAGTCTGGGGCCCATCAGAGCCGAAATGGAGGTCCGCCTCCAAGCGAAAGTCCTCTGAGTCACGAAATGGAGGACGTAGTGAACCAGATTACCCTTTTAGCGGCTAGGGCCACTCAAGGAAGCCCGTCGACGCCTCAGAAATTGGTCGATTCGAACTCGAATACATTTTGCCAACCTTCTGAGCCTAAAAGAAGGTTTCTGAGTCCCGCGGAGGTGAGTCAAGCGCTGGCTAGTGCGGGACATTGAACTGGTGATGGTCTTAGAAGGTCTTTATATGGGATTGTCTTAAAGACTTGTTGGTCTTCTGAGTTTTATTGTAGATAAGTTGGTAAAGAAATATTTTTTTAAAATTTAACCTCTTTTAACAGTATTTGAAAAGAATGTTTTAATTTTGGAATCTAAAAAAAGTTTTCTAAAATACAAATTTCTGAGTCTATGCAGGGTACAACACAATGTCTAGAAGACTACGTGTGACATATCTTGTATATGCAAGCTTTCAGATTTCCATTCCAAATTTGACTTACAGAGAATATGTTTCTCCTTTTATCATAAATTATAGACTTGCTATCCGAAACGTGACATAAATGGTGTAAAAACACCAAAAATACATGATATTGACAATGAAAAAAGGATAAAATACTATTATGAAGTATTTTGATCTATTTCACTCTGACGTACTCTCATTCATACTGAAGTACTCCAAGGAGTACTGTAAACCAACTATAGTTGTGTAAAATATTAGTTATTGTTGTATGTACTATAGAAAAGTAGGGTTATGTTTCCTATAATTGCAACTGATAGTTACTATTAAGTCGACGCAGGCCGAAGGCCCCGTGGGGGCCAAAGCCTTGCATTATGCCAGTTCCTGACATTTGTGTATGTATATATAAAAAAATAAAAACTGCGACATATAATGTTCCTAAGAGTAACCTTATCTCGCGAATATATACAGGGTAGACCACAGAATATGACCAAACCGAGCGTTCATGACGTTTTCGTTCATTCAAAGTGTGCTGCTTGTTCTGTATCCTTAAAAAACGTAGAAAACTACACGAAAAAGTGTATTTACTGCCAAAATAATAAGAGGTTATCGAAATGATCGAAGAGGTCCTGTTTTTTGGTCTGCCCTGTATATTTTAAACTGCATGCGCCTATGGCGTCAGTAAAGCAAGTTCCTATTGGGCGCGGTCCGACCCTGTTCCTCAAAACGACTCGCATAAGTGGCCGCGCCCATTTTTACTTATTATTAAAAGATAAATATTTGCAAAAGAATCTTTTTATTATTACTTGATGATTTTTTTATTACTTATAAAAAGTTGAACACTTCTGTATTTATTCTGAGTGTTTTATGGCGAAAATTTGTGGGTTTTCCATGAAGAAAAGCAGCGCAGCATTATTGTCTGACCTCTGTATTTAAGAGCGGTACCATATAAAATTTTATAAAGAAAAGTAAAATTAAAATGCTCATTTTCCGTGATGGTGTTATCAGATTTCAAATCCGACGTTTCTTTTTTCGGTTATAATCAACATCATCTTTATTTTAAAGTATCACTTTAAAGAAGGTTAGTAAAAAAATAAAAACAAAATTTTGTCTGGACCATCCTATACAGTGGTACAAGTCTCAAAAAAAAAAATAAAAAATACTTTATAAAATGTTTTTCCCTAATGGAACTTCCGATTTCTGCCACAAAACACTCAAATGTATATGTATATTTATATCTAACTGAAGATATCACGCTGGAGGGAGAAACGTTGTGCTTTTTTAAGTATCTCGCATGATATAACTATCTCTAAAACGACTAAAATCCCTAAATCTGGCAAACTTGGTTCCTACTAATAATAATTAATTAATGAGTAATGCAGTGGTACAAGTCGGCGATTTAGTTGGGGAAAATTTGAGTTTAGTGAAATTGGCTGTGGTGGAGGTGATTGAAGAGGGGGATTTATACGAGGTAGGTGGATGTTTATATGTTAAAAAATGTGCAATATACTAGTATTAAAGTGGTGCGTTTTATAGTTTCATTGTTTACTGTGGGTCAATTAATATTAAAGTGAATATGTCTGTCTTGTGCAGTTATAAAACTTTTGGTTCTTTGGACGAATAAATGTGTTTTCTTAATATTTTTGCAACTTTGCATTATTTTTACATGCTGAGAACCAATAGCCAGAAAAATTAAGTCACTTTTTGTAGGCAGGATCAGTTTCCTTGCCTAAAGAAAATATTTCTAATTCATATATTTCAAAAGTTGTTAAATGCGGAATAAAATGAAATGTATAGGTTCATTTCACGATAAGGGCCAAATTCGTAACTTTAGTCATATTACAAGAAAAAATGTGTATATTTTTTTTCCTGCTATTTTGCGAAATTTCTCCTAGATGACCTCGTACTGGTCAAAAATAATGTCAAGTAGTCGCATTGAAATTTGCATAGAACCATAGTCCAGGAAGCTATAAAAGATACAACTTTACAATTTTTTTTTCGGCCTATCCAACATCTTCCCTCTTGCGCCGTTTCCGACGCACACCAACAAAAACCGAATTTTCCCCCACCCCGACGAATAGTTATTATGTTTTTGTTGGTCTCCAACATCATCGTATATATAGTGGTAGATATATATATATTTAAAATTTTAACTACTAGGTTATAATGTATCCAAATTAACTCAAAAATGGGAAATATCACTCAGTTGGTATGACCTGCCTCGCATTCAAAAGTGAGTTTTCTTGGAACGATGTGTGATTGTTGAATATAGATTATGCTGATTACGAATCAGGCCTGTCGGGAGGCCGCCTCGGACGATATTTCTTCCCTTTAGGGTTTTTTTAGGTTGTGCCAAGCAAGTATTTAGTGAAATATTTTTAAGAGTGTTATAAATTTATAAAATTTAACTAGAAACATGATAAACAGTAAAAATAAACAAAAATAAATTTGGCCTCATTTGAAAAAATTATTTAATTATTATTTTCCAATATATTTACTCATAATAACCGCTGATGCAAAAGACTAAACACCTTTTTTTATACAAGTAATTTTGTTTTTTCTTTATGTATCAGTTTATAAAACTTTATCGACATGACAGACACACAACTAAAGTGAATAGGTTTTTGAGACAGTCTGTAATAAAAAGCCTTTGTTGGGTACTCGTGTAAAGTTCCTAGCTTTTAAATCTCTTAAATGGACCAGCTTTGGTCTTGG
Organism: Listronotus oregonensis; assembly: GCA_019359885.1. Classification (NCBI taxonomy): domain Eukaryota; kingdom Metazoa; phylum Arthropoda; class Insecta; order Coleoptera; family Curculionidae; genus Listronotus; species Listronotus oregonensis. Next base: position 6,145 of record JAHBCN010013615.1, read on the forward strand.
CCCTGGGGTATAGAGCTGAGTGTGCTCAGAAACTATTAACCGTTACACATTCGCACATGGCAATAAGTCAAAAGTTCTGACCAAAATCTCTCAGAATTTCTTAATTTTTTTATAAGAAAAATCGATTTTGATTTCAAATAACACAGGCTCACAAGGAAAGTGCTGGTGCTGGGTGTCGGACTAGGATTTTCTGGCCTATTTTTTTCTGCTGAACAGGAATCTAAAATAAAAATTGGGTGGTAAACAGCAAAAAATCGAGAAAAGAAAATTTCAGATTGAAACGATTTTTTTTTTAATTTGAAACGTTAATATTTAAAACTGTAAAAATACACGAAATTTTATGACATAAACTATTATTTTACAAGACCTTATTAAGTATAACTTTGTGGCTAAATGCCAAGCATTTTTAGTTATAATCAAAAAAACCGAATTTTAAGGATTTTAAGTTAAAATTTTAAAATTATTATTTTTATTTAGTTTCTCTGCAAATTTTAAGTGATTTGGGATTCAAATAAATAAAATAAATGACTTTGTTATAAAGCAAAACCTAAAAATCACTTTATTAAAAAAAATATTTTTTTCTATTTTGGACTGAAATTTTTTGTCAAAATTACATTTTCGTTTATATCTATCTCCTTTATTATTTATCTGATCAAAAATGTTTATATTTATATTTATATAGACAAATTAAAAAGCTTTCTTTTTTGTTCTATGAATTTTTTTGTATCTCTTATAGTTTACATAGTCGTAGTCCAAACATTCCTTGTTAGCAGGTTTCTACCGGTAAATTGTCGGTGTTTGGTTCAGATTCGTGTTCATCGGAAAAAAATACGCCAGAAAATCATAATCCGACACCCAGCACACACCACTTTTTTTGTGGGTCTGTGTAATTTTACATTTAAAACAGTGGTGTACTTGCCGTCGAAACACAGTATTTTTTGGCGATTTTTTCTAATAGTTTCCCCGTTCTATACCCCTAGACGAAGACCGAAGCGGTCCCATGTTAGAGAATATTAAAATAGACATTTTTGGCAAGTACCCACCTAGTACTTTTTTATGCATGAATTCACCATAACAATAAGGAACATATAGACGCTCTGTACATTTTAAACAAGGAAAATTTAAGTTAAAAATTATTTTTCTAGTATTTTAACAAGTTTTTAAAAAATCTACCCAATCTAAATCTGGTCGACGGGGAGGCTCCCGACACGTGATCCGGCGGGTTCCAAGTTCGAAACCCGCTAGCGACGTAACTATTATACGATTATTATTAATATTCACATTTAAATCTAATTATTAAAAGAATTTTTGCTATTTGTGTATTTATGCTATATTATGTAAAATTTTTCTATGTGAAATTATTTGTTTTTCTATTAATGGTAATTTTTGCGGCCCAAATGGCCCAGAAATGTGGTTCCTACTGTTCATATCTCATATTTTTTATGGCCGTGGTATACGGGGTGTCCTCGAATACTATACTATACAGGGTGTCCGGAAATAACGATGAAAATTTTAAGGTATGATTCTACATAAAAAGATATGAAAAAAAGTTTATATTAACATAGGTCCGGGATGCTTCCAAAGGGAGCTACAGACCCTTGAAGATGGTGTCATAAAAGTGGTTTTTATTTAATTTATAAGGAGCTACTTATAATACAGGAATTAACTTCTACGTATAATTTAAAGTGATTGGAGGTCACTTTTTGAAAATATCAGGTGACCCATATTGTAAACAGTGGCGTGGGAACAAAGGGGTGGTTAGTTATTTAGGGTCATAATTTTTTTCGCCGAGTGTATTTTTGCTATTTTTTAAATAAATTATGTTTCTTTAAACATTTTTACGTAAAAAAGGTTCCCTTTCCTTTAAAATAGTATTTAAGCATCTTCTTATTTTTATTACATAGCCTGTTTACTGTATTTACGCACTGCAGTCGTCCTTTTAAGTCCGTTTATCTCGAAAACCGTCGACTATACGACTTTATACCAAGGGGACTTTTTACGTAAAAATGTTCAAAGAAACATAATATATTTAAAAAATAGCGAAAATACACTCGGCGAAAAAAAATATGACCCTAAATAACTTACCACCCCTTTGTTCCCACGCCACTGGTCGCAATATGGATCACCTGATATTTTCAAAAAGTGACCACCAATCACTCTAACTTATACGTAGGAGTTTATTCCCGTATTGTAAGTAGATCGTAATAAATTAAATAAAAACCACTTTTATGACACCATCTTCAAGGGCCTGTAGCTTCCTCTGGAAGCATTTCCGGACCTATGTTAATATAAACTTTTTTTCATATCTTTTTATGTAGAATCGTACCTTAAAATTTTTCATCGTCATTTCCGGAGACCCTGTATACTATAAAAGATTGCAAAAAAAAGAACAGAAGTTGCATTTTAAAAAATGTTTAAGCCATATTTTATATTTTTTACGATATATGCTTTGCTTTTGAAGTGTAAAAGTCTCTTTGATTTATATTTTCGAGACACCCTGTATATTCGTACTGAGGTGGATGACGACTGCTGTACTGTTGATCTGTTAGTATGACATTTTGTTCATTTTTAAAAGTTACTTCCGTATACCTGGGTACAATGTTTTTAATTATTGCTCTCTACAAACGTACTAATACTCATGTTTACCTATTCTCAATTATTTTTGTTTTGATAATATTTTGCATGTTTTTTCTAACATACCCTTCTCTCTTTTTAAAACTTGTAACAGTTTTTTTTTAATTTTAACAGGTATAGGTATCAGTTCTTCGTTAATAAAAAAGTTTTTTTTTTGGTGACATATATTACACTCTCGAGGGTTTTTCTGCAAAGATGCTTATAAAATGCTGGTAACCAAACGCTTTTGCATGTTTCCTATTTTGTTTTTTTAGCTACAAGATTTGTTGCCTTTTTATACAGGGTCCAATAAAGTAAATAGTAACATTTTGTTATATTTATCTGTATAAAAAGGCAACAAAATCCCTTTCTTTTGTTTCTCCCTTTTTTTAAATTTATTTTTAATTTTTTTTGTATATTTGACACGCCATTCCCGTTTTTGTGAATTTGTTTTACTGAAAACCTTAGTTAATGTAAGTATTAATTTTTTTACACCCCAAAATTGTTTTTTGTTATCACCCTTCCCAAGTTTTTACGTTATGTTTTGTCGCATGCAGTTGTTTTTGTTTTTATCCTGTATTATATTACAAGTTGTCAAAAGATTTCAAGTCAAAATGTCAAAAGGCTTTATGTTAAACCCTAGTTTTTGTTTAATTTTTACCCACGCTTTCCGTAGGTATCTTTGTATATTGCCCCATAAAAATGTCATAATTTTAAGTGTATTTTGTATAAATCAATGCAGCGAAACTATGTTTTTAAAGCTAATGACTTTTATTTGACAATTTACAACTGTTAAAACTAACACATAACCATCCCAACCCGTCGTACGTTAATTTGACAATTGCTGGCTATTAAAAATAAATTTGACACTTTTTAGTGTCAAAAATAAATTTTGACACTTCTTAGTGTCAAAATAAATTTTGACACGTTTTAGTGTCAAAAATAAATTTTGACACTTCTAGTCTCGAAATAAATATTCTAACAACTCTTAGTGTCAAAGTTTGACACTGATATAAGTTTAAATTTGATTTAAATAGATAGCTAGGTTGTCGGATACATTTAAGAAAAATTAACATCTTACAATTGCAAAAACCATGTTTAATAAAATAAGTTTTGACACCTTTATGTGTCCAAAACTAAATTTTGACACCTCTTAGGGTCAAGAATTAAATTTTCACGACTCTCAGTGTAAAATATTAAATTTTAACTCATCTCAGTGTAAAAAATATTATATATTTTGACACCTCTTAGTGCTAAAAATTAATTTTTTTACTTCTTAGCGTCAAAAATTTAATTTTGACACCTCTTAATGTGAAAAATTTAAATTTTAATACCTCTTATTGTCAAAAATTGAAAATTGACGTCTTACTATTTTAAAATTCTAAATTTTGGCTTTTTATGTGTGTTTAAATTTAAGTTGTCGAATAAAATTCACGGAAACTCGAACTATAAAAAATAATATTAGTTATATTTTTTGAATTTGTTATTTTTGCTTTGTGGCAAATTTTTTAAGACTTCATATTGAAAAGTGATTTTAGTTTTAGGTTTTTAAAATAAATAGGTTATTTATTTTTCTTGTGATGTATATATAATTTTAACTTTTAGTTAAATTAATCAATTTTTTGACTCGCAAAGCTGCGTGTTGGAGAGAGTGTGGTTTTTTTTTTTTTGGATTTAAAGAAATGTTTTTTGAGTTTATATAAAAAAGGACGTGGCACGCTTTTGTTTATATCCTGTTTTTTTTTAACATGCAGTATGTTTTTTGCGAAAGAAAAACCATAATAAAGTTTCTTTAAAAAAAATAATTTTCAGAAAATAAGTAATTTTTAAAAATTTCTATTAAAGAATTTAATATTTAGTAAAATACTTTTCCCAAAAAAAAAACAGTTAAATTTTAAAATAATTCTTTAAATCAAACAGGATCAAACTAAATTCGTGCGATGTCCTTAAGGCATTTATTTTTGTTACAAAAGGAATGTTGTCGCTAATTTTTGGATTACTTTTTGTATACACCCGGTAAAAAAAGGATAATTTATTAATTTTTATTTAAAAAACAGATGAATACTAATAATAATAGTTATAGTTTTTGCAGTGCTGCCCTTATTTTTTAACGGTACAACAAAGGCAAATAAATATTTTATACCAAATATTCAAGTTATCCGCTATTTTAAGACAAAAATACCTTTATTAAACTAAAAAGTTGTCGATCATGGATTTAATCGAAACAAATCCTTTACCAGATACGTAAAATAAAGCAATTAATAAATATTTTATTTAAAAGAACATTTTCGTACAGTTGTCGGCCCGTTAAAAATACCGGTGGCATTGCGATGACTCTCTAATATCTAATAGGTAAATGTTTGTATCCTACGGCTTACAAGCCGCCTCTCAATTTGTGAGTGTATATTAAAGTCAAATAAACTAAATAGTTTATCATAAATTTCTTGTTTTATTGATTACTCCCGAATTTACTATCCCTTAATTGACTGAAAATAATACTGTACGACATTTTGAAAATTTATTGTCGTTTCCTGATATTTTTTTGAGTGTTGTGTATCTACTGTCACTGCCAGCCTTAAGAGGAGCGGTCGGCAAGAGCGTCAAAAAGCCAAATGCGAACAAAAAATCATTTTTTTTTATGTAATTGTGTAGTATCACGGCCTAAATTTTTTGGGATGTAAAATCAACATGATTAATTTTTTTAGTTGTCAAATATTTTCATTCTTAAAGTTCATCAAAAATAGAATAAGAAAAGCAAAAATCTAAGTTTTTTGATCAGCAAGACCATAGTAAGAGCAGTTTTTAAGAGTGTATGTTAGCAACCTTAGGGCCGAAGGACGCTAACTGTGGGCTGAGACTAACAAACTCCCACTACCACAATTTCATATAGCCGCATTAAAACTATTTTTTAGGTTCTTCCAAATCTAGGTGTATGATGCGATGTTGTTTCCGATTGCAAGCCTAGGAGATAACGTTTTTCGGTAACTATTTTTCACTTAAATGACATAAATTATACACCATTTTAAAGGTAAGGAAATAATCTATGCCTCTGCTGTAGCGGATTTTTGAAATATAAGTCAAGTTAAGAGAAAATGGTATCTAAAAATAACCGATTTTAGGGTGACTTTCACCCAAGGAAATATTAAAAACTAAATCCAAATTTAAAAAAACTTTTACAGCAGAAGCCTAGATTTAAGTGTTGGCTTTCATATAGTTTTTGAAAATTATCGATAACTTATACCGTTTTTGAGGAAAATATTATGCCCTGAAATTGGATCCAATTTTCGCGGCGCGAATGGACTGTTAATCCAGAAAAACGATTTTAAAATTGTCACTTTAGCGCAGCCTAGCGCCCAAACTTGGTACTAAGGTAAGTTTATTTAAATCGGCTAATTTTGGTCTGAAGAATTATGGTAGGTTTTTGTAAAGATCTTTTACAGACACCCTGTATATTAAAAACACCGAAATATGACACTTTCTCAAAAAACTAAGTTTTTTGAGTTATGTTACTTTTCTCCGCAGTGACTGTTCATAAACATTTTTTTTCCTCATATTAAACCTACTTGGACCACTGGACACTGTTCCCAATAAGTACGTTGCAGGTAATTATAATAATTTAAAAAATATGTAATAAAAATATATCCGGTAGTCAGAAATTACAAGGCCACAACGATCAATGACCCGAAATATAAAATACACTCACCAACAGAGAACTCGATTTGTTTGAAGAAAAACTCTTTTGTTACAGAATGTACCAGAAAAGAAAAATCAAAGGGACCTAAGTCTGGTCATACGAACGGTGGATAAACCTCCATATATTTCTATTAATTGCTTTAAGCGAAATCAGCTCGTGTAAATTGAAACAAATTTTCTGTCGACCAGTGTATTTTTATATTAACCAAGAACAAAAAAAACTTTTAATTTTGAAGTAAAAACACTTATTAAATCCGAAATATCTGTTCTGTAATAATCGTTCTCTGCTTTTTGAATTTTTAATTTAGTGATTGGTTACACTCACATAAATTAAGCATAAAATTAAAGATTGAACGTTGGTAAAAATGCTTTTTGTAATGTCACTAATTATGCCTTTTAAATATAAATGTTCTTGTAATACACTTAATTTTTTTTAATTCCGTGCAATGTTCGTAATTACGAAATACCTAACTGTATGAAAGATAAAGAAAAGGAGAGACAGAGAAACGAGTACATTTTTGTATAAATATGAAAGAATTGAATTGGATTTAATCTGATCTGATCTGAACGTTCAGAGGGTGGTAATATACCACTGCACCTAGACCTCAGTGGGTCCTTTGTGCTTCCTCTTGTAGGCGGAGAATACTGCGTGGTCCAACCTATTGACTTGAAATAGTTGACGACGTCTTTATGTGGAATCTCCCTGATTTCTGCCAGTAATGGCCAGCTCGTGCCCAGCATGGAGTGCCGTTCAAATGTGAGGGCGGGACAATCGCAAAGAATGTGTTCCACGGTCTTTTTTGTTCACAGCCTCTACATAATCCTGTGTCCGTTAGACCCATTTTAAATAGGTGTCCTCGTAGCCCGCAGTGTCCAGTTAGAACATCCGTAGTATTCACATGGATATCATAAGGTTTTTTTTCGCTATTGACTTATCTGGATAGCTCAGCATTATTTTTGCGAAGTTGCAGTTCGTAGTATCATCCCATCTTCCTTTAAACAGTCGTTGGGAGTATTCTTTAATGATGTCTTTAATCGCTGTTGTTGTCAATCCACTGGTGGGGAGGGGACCAACTAGTTTCCGTCCCGCAGCCGTCCTGGCCAGCGAGTCAGCGGTATGATTACCTTTAGATATGTCATGTCCCTTGATCCAGGCTAGGTTGACCACATTATTTAGAGAGATTTTAGTCAGGGCTTGATGACCCTCTAGTACAAGTCCCGAAGTGATACGTGGTCTTTTCAGGGCTAGTAATGCTTGCCTACTGTCTGTATAAATACAGATCGTATGGTTGGCGATGTTGCGGCTTTTAATTTCGTAAGCTGCTATGGTTATGGCTGTCAGTTCTGATTGAAGCACGCTGGGTTCTGCGCGTATTGTCCATCCGATTTTCAGGTTTATGGTTGGTGAGTATATGCCACAGCCTGTGCCCACCTTGGTCTTAGAGCCGTCAGTGTACAGGCTAATGGTTCCTTTAGACTCGCCTTTTATTGGTATTGTTCCCTTTATGTTAATAGTGTAGGGCTTATTAAAAACGAACCTTGCTGCAACTGAGTCCGCTCTTGCCTGTAGAATTGAAATTTCCCCTGTAACATCCCTCCACAGGCGTTCTCCAGTTGAGCCAGTGCCTACATTAGTGTCTAGACCGACCATGCGGAGGCGTGTTAGAGTCATCAAGGCCGCTTCCCTTACAAATATATTAAGGGGTGAGATTCAATATCACCTCCATAGCTCTAGTCGGTGTAGTCCTTATAGCACCTGTGATGTTTAAACATGCTGTTCTTTGAATTTGATCTAGCTTCTGTTTTGCCGTGAATATCATGTTGGATTATAGGTTTCCGGCTTTAATACTACTCAATTCGCCAGCTCTTCCCTTTCCAGACCAGGCGCGGATCCAGCCCTCAAAAAAGGTTGTGGGCACAGCCACCCAAAAATCGGCCAAGTGCGAGTCGGAGTACGAACTCACTTATGAAGAATCATGGACTTACCTACGCTTACCTTTTGAACGATTTTAACGTCTTTAAATGATAACATTGATTATAAACTAAATTAAACACCATTTTACATCAAATAACTTTATTAAAAACTAGCAACATGTCCTGGCTTCACACGAGTGGACATTTATTTTTTATAGCTTATGTTCTTCTTCTTTTTCTTCTTCTTCTTCTTGTTCCTGGGAGCCGTCTTTCACTACCATTGTCTTTTATACCAATCCTCCCATTAGTCTTGTTCCTTCTACAAGCCTGTGTAACCCCGAGACTGGTTGGTTGATATATTCCTGTCTGCTCAGTTTCGGTTGCCCAAATAATGCCTGTCTTTTGTGATTTAACGCTTCACATTCACACAGTATGTGGTAGGCTGTTTCTTCCCCCTCGTCGCACATTCTGCAACTTGGGCCCCATTGTATGAGCCTATCTTGTGTAGGTGTCCTCTTAGGTTATCGTTCCCTGTTAGCAACCCTACTGTTATGCAAAGTCTTTTCCTACTTTGTCTGAGTAGTTCTTCCTTCGTTCTTTTGGATGGGCCCTTATGAAGCCCTTTCCATGTCTTATTCTACCGAGGTTCTCCCAGTATTCCTTGTGTTTGTTTCGGATCCATTCCCTTGTTTGCCCTCGTGCTGTGGTTTTGGTCACTTCAAGGGCAGGTTCTGGTCCAAAGTTAAGCTTATGTTACTCACAATCAGTAAAAATGCAGTATTCTAACGGTGAAAAAAAATTGATCTTGGTTTAGTAGTTTTTGAGTATATTTGTTACAAACATCCAAAAATACAAATCTTTTACTCTTTATTATATTATGGTATAGTATACAGGGGTTGGGGAAATTGACCGAATCATTCATACTATTGTATCGTTGATTGAGTAGTGTTTTGGGAAGATGCCTAATGCCTATGAAAACAAACGTGGCTCGCGACAAAAATTATTTCTATCTTTCTTAAACCAATGCAAATAGCATCTTTCGTCCTTTTTGAGTGAGGACTGATGCTGAGTGATTCCGAAAAATGCGTGATCGATTGGTGCTGCCCCAATAAAATTTACGGCGTTTGTGTAAACAACGGCCGAATTTAAGTGGTGGCCTGGGTTTTAAAATTTTTATTAAAGACATATAATAGAATCGGGTTTTTGTCGCTACACGCTGCGTTGCCAGATCTAAAGAAATTTCTTACCCTTTACGGGATGTTAACCATGTATAATTATTGTGTGCTTAGATACATTTTTTATTTAATTATTTTCAGTTTGAGAAGAAAAGAAAAGACTGATAAATTTAAAAGCTTTTTTTAATTATGCTTACCGTTGATTGGGTTCAGCTCTAGGTACAGGGTGACCCGCCTAAAAGTTCATTCCCCTTTAACTTTTTGATTTTAATAGCTATGTGCCTATATTTTTGAGAAAAAATATTAAGATGAAAGATTTAACTTACCTTAACGGTACAGCACAGTGTCTCCAAAAGTAATTCTTTCTTGAGCTGTTGGTTTAGTGGGAATAAAGAATAAAAGGACTAATTACAAATTTTCCCTTTTGTATCTTTTTATTTTTTGGGACGTATTTATTAAGCCCTTTATTGAGGCTACAATTTTTAGCCCAAAGTCGCAAAAAAAAAAGGTTCACAAGAAACTAGTCCTTTATTCTCACTAAACCAACAGCCCAAAAAATTAAAAGTGCATAGGATGCTAACGCCAACATCATTTACCTAGTTCTTTCTATAAATCAAATTTTGTTTAAGAAAACATATTTATTAAAACAATTAAAATTTATAACTAACGAAAACTTTATTCTTTATTAAAAATATTTTCTCTATACAAATCTATACAAAACATATAAATATGTAATAAAAATACCTAATAATAAAACCTCGAATAAATATAACCTGCCAAAACTAAATTTAAATAAAAATAATTATTGGAGTATTGAAGTGAAATAAGTATTTAAAAAAAAAAATACTTGATATTTCGATTTATTTAATATTTCTATTTGTTTTAGGAATCTGGGAAATTAATTTTTCTGTTAGTTTTTAGCCCTCATCTAAAAAAAAAAAATGGTCATAAGTTTGAATATTATTTGCTTATTAAAATTGAATTAATAATTTTAAAATTTACATAGGCTTTTAAACTCTTTTTGTTTTATACAGGATTGCAGGATGATTCAAATTCGTGTCGAAGTATGGGGATCTCGGTAACCACTGGAGATACAGGGTCGGTTAATAAATGGGGGCAAAGTTGCGAAAAATTTATGACCAATAAAATGCTTCTCTGAAATTTGAAAAAATCCGTACACTTCGAGAATTAACCGGACGAAACAGAAATTTTGTAAAATCGTTTTTTTTTTTCCTGTGCTTATTTCAAGAAATATTTAAAATTAAATGACCCTTTTTCCCCCTTCAGTAGTATTATCAAATTTAAAATCTGACGTTTCGTCTTTGAGCGTCATAAAAACAAAAAACGTGTAATTTTAAATTAATAAAAAACAAAATCTTATAAAAAGAATGTGTTAACAAAATCCGAAACGGGCTTTTTCTTTTAAGTTACAAATAAAAGCATGGGTAGTTTTAAAAGCTCAAAACACCCTGTATCTCAAAAAGTAATCGCGTGCATGTGTGGTAATTTAAGAAGTTAAAATATTAATTTTTCTATGGTAGGTTTTACTGCCTAATTTTTTTGTTTTTGCTAAACTTTCAATTTTCCCATCGTAATGTTCGAAACACTTTTATATTAATAAAAATACCAACAATATACAATTTGTGATTCTTGCATGAATTTTACCAATTACCGTAAACGCCTTTTATATTCAATAATGATTGTTCCCCAATTGTACTTTTTATCCCAAATTCACATTTATGTTTATCAAAAATTGCATTAAAATGTTTAAGCATAAACATTGTGACATTGCTCATAATTTCACTTGATCTTTTTAGATAATCAATGGAATCTTTAGTTCCATAGTCTTTTGCCAGTAAAAGAATTTCATGAGAATGAACAAGGGGTTCAGTTTCACAACATCTGACAACGTCGGCTTTTCGATGGTAGGTTACGTTAACGAGGCATACGCGTTGGTTTATAAAAATTTTACAGAAATCTTTTTTATATTTCTTTAAATAAATCAATAAATCATTATTTAGTTTATGTTTTCCTAAACAGATGGTCGATGCTAGCGCTCGAAGCGACTAAAACATTTGTCGGTCTTTTTACTTCCCATAAGCTTATGTATCTTCCCCAAAACACTACTCAATCAACGATTGTATGAAGTCTATGCTCTAAGTCCATGGGCTTAAAGTTTAGACCATCAATCTGAGCAACTTTCCCAAAGAAACCATATAGCGGAAATAATAAAAAAAATTCTACTTCCCATACAAAGTTAGCATCCGCAGCAGTAGCTTTGTATTGAAAGTCCAATGTTTTTATTTTTATTTCCAGTAGGCATATGGTTTCTTTGGGAAGCTTAAAGCGTAAGCTTGAATTTGTGATTTATTTATTTATCTACACAGTATACAGGGTGTCCCAGAATATGTGGGCAATCTCTTGGAATCTAATAGAAAACCCAAAAATATTATGACAAGTTCCCATAAACTTTTTCCTATGATCCTTCCATATGGATATACAGGTACATAACGGACGACCAAGGGAATCGTTTTTTTTTTTAATAACTTTTAAAATACTAGGCGCAATTTAATATTCTTTTAATATGATGGTTACTAGATAAGTCTTCTTAAAACGAACCCATTAAATCATATTTGACTTATTTAGTTTGCCAGGGACGGACTAGCTCTGACACAATAAAAGCATTTTTTTCAACACCCTGTATGATAAAGGCTCAACAATATTATTTTTGGGTAGCTTTAACCTTAAACTAAAAAAAGGTTTTGATTGACATCGATAAAATGAACTGTTTGAGAAATAAAATATCATGTTCGGTATTTTTTTACATTATCAGGTGGTTTCCCAATTGTACGTCAATATTTAAGGAGGCAATTTTTGGGTTCATTTTAAGAAGAAAACTTTATATAAACGTATGTCCTAAACGTCTTAACTTTTGAGATACAGGATTGTAAAATTTTTAAAAATAAATAATTTATTATTAATATCTGTAATACCATTTTAGTGAAATTTGGCATACATGTACTATGTATCAAGAAGCATTTTTTAGTGTACCACATTTTTTTTTGTTTGCCAAAATAGGCAGGTCAAATTCTGTACGAACACCACTGGTGGAAATAAAAAAAAATGTAGTACACTAAAAAATGCTTCTTCATACATAGTACATTTATACCAAATTTCATTAAAATATCTAAAGTGATATTACAGATATTAATAATACATTATTTATTTTTGAAAATTTTACCACCCTGTATCTCAAAAGTTAAGACGTTCATATGACGTTTTCTTTTTAAAATGAACCCAAAAATTGCTTCCCTAAATATTGACGTACAATTAGAAAACGCCCGTATAATGTTAAAAAAAAATTACCAAGCATGATATTTTATTTCTCGTAAACAGTTGATTTTATGGATGTCAATGAAGAACAACTTTTTTTAAATTTAAGGTTAAAGCTATCCAAAAATAATATTGTTGAGCCTTTATCATACAGGGTGTTAAATTGCTATTATTGTGTCAGAGCTAGCCCGTCCTGGCAAACTAAATAAGCCAAATATGATTTAATGGGTTCATTTTAAGAAGACTTATTATAACCATCATATTAAAAATATTAAATACGCCAGTTTTTAAAAGTTATTTAAACAAAACGATTTCCAAGGGCTCCGTTATGTACCTGTATCTCCGTAGGGGAGGGTTATAAGAAAAAAGTTTATGAAAACTTGTCATAATATTTTTAGGTTTTCTATTAGATTCCGAGAAATTGCCTACATATTCTGGGACACCCTGTATAGTATAGGTGAATTCTTAAATTACAAATTCATTTAATATAAAGATTATCGGGGCTAGTTATCTTAAATATACAATTTTAATTTGTAATTTAAGTATTTATCTATACTACATACCATAGATAAATGCTTAAATTACAAATTCAAGCTAAGGCTTCTTTTTTGTGAAAACCATAATTATTTCGTCGACATCCAGGTGCACATCCCTATGTATATTTAAGAGAGCTAATCTTTCCTGTGCCATTGAGGCGCGCAACCAAGATTTGATCCTACGGAGAGTTGAAAACGATCTTTCCGCGGTAGCTACGCTGATCGGGAGTGTAGCTATCGACTCTGGTATGACCAAATTATTTTGAGATTCTCTTTTCCATTTGGTCATCCAAAGTGGTATTTATTTAAATCTGTAGATTCGTTATCGCTAATGAACTGGCGGTACATGTGAAACTCTTTTTTCACTTTTACAATAGCGATATCCAAATTCCTGTCAATTGGGATAGGTATAAAAATCCCAAATGAAAGAGGTCGAGTACTTCCGGAGATAATCTGTCCTCCAAATCATTAATAATTGAATCTAATAGAGGTATGTATACTGATTTTCGAAAGTACTCTTTCACCGATTTCGCCTCATAATTGGACCTGTTTGTTTGCCCCGAAATTAAACATGGGGATTGTAATGTAACAACCAACTGTTATGCTTGCTCTGCCGCCTCTGCAAATAATTGCTTAAATACAGACTCAGCGTTTTGGAGTTTCGATCGTAATACTCCTATGACATCCTTTTTATCATCAGCCTATCCATCTACAATAGACCGTGAAAGTAAAACTTTACCGGTTAAAACTAGTGAATTAGAGTTGTTGGCATGCCCACAGTGCCCACAACGGTAGATCCGCGCCTGTTCCAACAGAGACCTTCCTGGAAAAAGCTATGTAGCTTTTTATCGCGTGATTTCACTTGATATTGAGTAGTAACCGCTCAGGGGGCTGTGGAATGCAATTCACGATCACCCTGAATAAAAAACCGTGAGCAGGAACGTATGGCAGGCCTTAAGACTGGCTGGAGTTGTTTCCCCCCAGAGTTGGAGTATGGGGTGAAAGTTCATTGATCAGGGTTAAATGATATTAAGTGTGATCATTTAGTCGGCTCTAATCAAGGAAGTTTAAAGGTGTATGGAAGCCCAATACTGTAGAACAAAATTGTCCAGGCGTGCAGGGCAGCGGGAATAGGGGATTGGCCCCGCGGAGTTTGCGCAATGAATAGTAGGTCAGAGCCGGACTTCCATAATTCTTTGTTACTATCTATAAAGTTGACATCATCAAATGTCAAATTCAAGCATTCACTGTTTTTTTAATTTTTTGCACAAAATTGTTGGTTATTAAACGATACTACCATAGAATATTTAAAATTATTGTGTAATATTGGATTTTATATCATCTGATATAATATGGAAAGAAGCCTTCTATTTAAATGGTCGATATTTTTGTGAGTTTTGTATTTTTACCAAAAATCTTTGTAAATAAATAAAAACACGATTTTTTAAAATAAATTTTAAACATTGTATGATAGTTTCATGTACTTATCACCAATTTGTGTGATAAAAGAAGGGCAAGATAGTGAAAATGAGTTTAATCTAATCCTAAGATTCTGGTTGTACATAAAAAAGTGAACATTTTTATAACTGCTTTTTAGGCATATACTTTTCACTAATAACAAACATTCATGAGACAGAATAACAGTGGTTAAAAATGTTTAGTAACCTTTGGTACCTAGGTATCCATTGTAACAGTATCCGTTAAATATTATGTGTCTACAATATGTCGAGCTTAAAAAGTTGATAAAGTTTAAGAAACCAAAAATCTAATTTCTTTTTAAACAAATACAGAAAAAGCAAAAAGGGACTTTAACATAAAATTGTACTTTCTTTTATTCAATTAGAGGGACCTGTATATATTAAAATTTGCCTGATCTGTCCAGTAATTAATAATTTTGATCCTTTAAAAAAATGTACTAAATTATTAAATGAAATAAAAGTACCTAAATGTAAACCTTATTTCTTTTTAATAATCCACAGAAATACACAAACATTGTGGAAATCATCTAAAAGATATTTAAGATTGCATTACTTTTCTCACTGCTATTTTCTATGAAATTTTCAGTATTCTACTATTCATAATTGATATATTATTATTTTTTCGGTTACCTAGCACCCAATTTAAATATAAGAAATACTTACCTAAAGTAAAAAATGCCGGGTATGTTAGCCTTGGATTTGCAAGACAAAACCATACAACATCTAATCATTTTGTTACGATATTATAAGTAACAAACAATAAACACAAAATTATAGTCACAATTTAATAAACACTAATCACTAAAATAAGAAGGTTTTTATCAATCCAAAAAACTTCTGCAACCACAAAATATAGGTACTCACACAAAGCAAAACAATTGAAACTAATACGGCGCAAAGGGCACAAAACCACAACGAAAAGGACGAATGATAAGACGACGACAGTTGACGGTACAGCGCGGATATAGTTTCATAGGCGCCGCGCGCGCCCTTGCACCGAAAACCTTAGACAACCTAAGACCAAAAACGGTATTACGGCTCTCATAAAAGTATAATGTGTTGCCTAACTACGCACTGATTTATCAGTGTGTAAGTAAGCAACACATTAAATTATTTCGTGGAATTTCGTTATTGCGCAAAATCAGCGGGGCTAACTCTGACAGTTATTTTCATACTGGGCTGGACATTTTTTGATCGAATGGGCCATAGCATTGGGCTTCCATACACCTTTAAACTTCCTTGGCTCTAATAGGGAATTCACGATCAAATGCTTTCAGAATTGGTAAACGGAGAAAAGCCACATGAAGAGCTATGAAGGGTGGGGACGAGGGTGGGTTTTCTGCTGCTTTGGACATGACAGAACTAAGCCTAGTTACTGTGTGACGGCTGTAGCTTTGGTAAGAGTTGTCAAATATTTACGTAAGGTAATCCACCATCAAATGCAGCCCCTCGACGTTTAGAGGCAGTTCCCCTTCCGACTTTGTGACCATTGAGACTTTTGATCAGCATAACAAGAGCTATCAAAATACGAAGTTTCGCGAAAATTGACCGTTGTTCAATTTTCGTATGTTTTGTGCGGGGTTCTTTCTGTTAAAAACCAGTATTAAATTTTGGTTATAACGAGTAAACTATTCTAAGGAATGTTCCGAATTTAAAAACAAGAACAAAAACCCTGTGGGAACCATGGGCACTTTGAGAAGAACGAAAAGAGTCGTTATTGCTTTTTTGGTCCCGGATTCGCTAAAATTCCAGCAATTATTGGCCCAAATTATACATAATTTATGACTTTAATTGGGGCATTTTTACCTGACGGTATTAAAAACGCGATTATTGGTGTAGGGATGGACGATTCGTAATGTCGATATGTTTACGAGCGATCAGATCGACAGTTTACATCAGGAGATTTCGTACAAGTATCTGAGGCAATATATGGGCTATTCCTGGTTAAATGTAAGTTGGCGTCCCTCTTGGGTAATACTGGTATTTGGTAAGACAATTCCGCGAAAGAAACAAACTTAAAACCAAAATAATAATTAATCAGCAGTATAATAATGGACGATACGATTGATAGAACATAGCCTTCTGCCACGGAAGTTGAACGTCAACCTTCGTGTCTTTTCAGCATCGATATGTTTTCTCCTGAAACCGCAAAGAAGGTCGCAGAACACCGTCTACAGCAGTGCCCAGTCTAGGCGTTTGCATTGGGAAATCCATGGAATTGGGCATTTTTTTAGGTATAGAACCAATTGTATTTATACCCACTGGTTGTATAATGCATTTAAAATTTCTATACGCGATAAAAAATTGATTGTGATCGATACTAGATGGACGTAGGCGTAGGAAGTAGGTATTTACAAAAAAATCTCCAAAAATTCACTCTTTTTACTGATATTGTAAAGATTCTCGAAACCCTGATTTCTGTATTCGAAATGGTGATTTTACTAAACGTCGTAGCATCCTTAATGTCTTTTTTCTGTTAATACATCAAATATTGTTTCCTACAGGCTCCAACATTCCAACGATTAACACTCGGCCTCTTTCAAGAGCTTTTCAACTTCTGTGGAAAATATTCTGGACTTTCTCGTTTTATAACCTTAAGTTTCTCTCAACATTGGTATATTTACTGATGTCCACATTTTTATTGAAACAACTTGTAGTGCGCATCATTGAATAAATACTCCATAAAGTAGAAGGGGCACATTTTAAAAATAGCTGAGACAAGTACGCCAAAACAACCTTTTCTGAAATATTCACTACCTTTTTTTTACCTGCGCACCAAACATCCAATTTTTTATAAGTTTTTTTATATATTTTTTTTTTATTTTTAAGGAGTTAGTGCGTTAAGCAGCTTTTCCTTCATTTTCCATACCGGTGTTTTCAGGTTCGTTAGAATTATTCTCGTAATCACACATATTGGGGTTTAAAACTATGAAATTAATACTTTTACCACCTTAACTGTACATAACAACCAATGCTTAGCATTGTGTATGGTCGTTTAAATATTTTGGCGATCATAAAAAAAGAAAAAAATAATAACACATAGATTTTACGAAAAATAGCTATTCTAGTGTTGAATTTATACTGCTTCATTTGTTGGGAAAAGTATATAAGGGCTTATTTTAAATATTTTTTTAGCAGATTTAAAATCAGCATCCCCAAAAATCCCTTAATTCATATTTTCAAAATCTCAACAGCTGCTTATAAATCCTTTATTTAAAACTATTATATCAAAATTACAAACTACAATATTTTAGATTTCTGTATTTGCAACATTAATACCTTTTAAAACAATACACTTTTTAACAATTCTTT
>JAHBCN010013616.1:0-24097 GCA_019359885.1 Listronotus oregonensis
CTTTAATTTCTTAAATTGACTTTACTTTTTAAATTTTAAAACTTAAAAGTGTATTAAAAAATTTAAACGATTAGTTTGTAAGTTGACCCGTAAACCGTTTCGTTTTTGCGAGGATAGGCGGGTTAAACACGGTTAGAATGGGGGGGAAAAAGAACTGCTATCAACCAGTAGTTAAAAAGAAATCGCGAAAAAACCCTTTTGGGTATAATAAAAACACTCTATAATCGTGCCAAAACAATATGTAGTACTGACATTTTTTTTAAAAATAAAAAGTTGATAATATCAAGGAAAAACCTGCGACAAACGGTTTCCCGAAACTTTTTAAAAAAGAACAATTTTAAATTTTTGACATAAAAAACAGGTTATACATAAAAAAAATCCACAACAATAAATGAAGATCCTTACTATACCTTACATGCAAAGGAAATACAACATCAAAAACATTCTCTTTCGGAAACCCCCTTGGTTTTCTTACGAAAAAAAAGCCGAGAAACTTTGAAAAAAAAGAATATAAACCTCAATAAAAGCGACATAAAGTTCCCAATAGCATTTTTTATAGGGGAAACAAATTTCTAAAGCCCGGTGTAGAGGGAATGACACTTAAAAGTTTGGGGGGTACACTGAGAGAAATATCAACGGTAAAAATTCAGTTTTACAGGGAAAAAAAAAATTTATATTTTATAACTATACATTGCAGTCCGGGAAAAAATCGTCCCTTTAAAGGGGATTTTTTTTTTTGCAGTCTTTTTAGGGTTGGTTATTTTTAAAAAAAATATTAGATTTTTTTTGGGGAAAAAAATTATTTTTGGGCAAAGCGATGTTTACAGGGGATTAAATGTTGCAATTTTTTTTAAAAAAAAAATTAATATTATGTAATTTTTTGTGGACAGATTAAAATCATTAAAGAAATCTTTATTTAAAAATTGTAATAAAAAAATTTAAGAAGATAAGTGTTAATATATGGTTTTTAAAGGTCTTCAGTACCTAGGGAGAATTAAATTTTGTAATCCATTTTACGTCTAACTAATTTGACTTATAACATTTTGGAAAAAAACGAATAGTATACATTTTTTTGCTTCCCAAATTACTCTTGATGTACATCCCCCTTTCCCAAAAAGAAAAAGAAAAAAAAAAGTTTTAAGGTATGTGATTCTAGGGGTTTAAATGGGGTAAAAAAAAATTTAGTGGGGGATGTTTTTTTAAAACGGTACCTATACACCTTAATACTTACCTTTACTATAAATGTATATCCTTTCATTTTTACTGAAAAAAAAAACACAAATGTACTTTAATTTTTTATTACATAAACATAAAATTTTAGCATTTCCTATATTGGTAAACAACAACAAAATTTTTAGTAGAATATATTAATAAACAAGTACAGCATGCTTTAAAAAAAAAAAGGTTCCCCTTTAAAATTTAAATTTTAAAAATTGAAAGTAGGTTTATGATTTGGAAAAAAATCCCCAGTAGATATTTTGTAAAGAATAGATTGGAAGAACTTGATAAAGGTGGCTCAAACATCACTAAAATAAACAATTTTATTTTTTAAAGGGCTAAATGCCAAGGCTAAAACTTAAATGTTAAAGGGTGAGATGAAAAATAGTGATTTTAAAAAAAAAAAAGTAGGCAAACAGTTTTTTGGGAAATGACAAAATCTGAAAGTTACATTGCCCTTGTTACCGTGACTATAAATTGATTATATTTGCGATATAATTTTTAGTTTTCTTATATTTTTTTTTAAATTTTAGATCACGATTGATAGATTTCATCGTATAAAATATTTTAACCCTAATAAATTTTTTTTATAATGTACTTTTTTGGAAAATCATTGCATGGATGGGAAAATTTTTCCTTTCCCCTTTCCCCCAATTTAAAAGGAAGAGAAATTTTAAAACTTCCTTTTTTCCCCCAAAACCTTAAAAACCCTTATTTTTTTTAAAAAACAATTTTTTTTTGAAAAAAATTTTTTTTTTCCCCAAATCGAAAATTGAACAAATTTTTTTTTTTGGGGGAAAGGGAAAGGGAACGAAAACTAAAGTTACAACAGTTTAAAACTCAATTTAAAAGAAGTTATCCTAAAAATATATTTTTAACTATATTTTTTAACCTTTCTTATCTCTATTTCTGGAGTGGTAATTAACCATGAGGGGAATTATCAGGATGTAACTCGGCTGCCTCTAGTAGGTATATGCACAAAAATTTAAACCCCCACGAAAGTGGCAAAAAAGCAAAGGCAATAAAGCAAAAAAACCAAAACCTTTAAAAATTTACGAAACAGTTGAAGATGGATTAAAAGGAAATTTACGTAAAATTTTTCTAGAATCTTTGAAAAAAAAAAAAATTGAATAATATACAGGGTGTTGCATTTTAAAATTTAAAACACATGACACACCTGTATAAACCCGTTTTAGTTAAAAAAAATGCCTTAAAAATACCAAAATTCCCACATTTTTCAAATAAGCCCCATTTATTTAATATTGAATTTATTCCATTTTTGGGTGGTCCACACTGTATATTAACAAAGAATTAACATCTAAAGATTCGCATTGTGATCTATAATTTTTTCAAATATCACAATTACTATGCCACATTAAGTGCTTTTTTTTTAAAAATATCCCCAAAACTTAACGGGAAAAGAATGAAACAGCACATAAAACTCAACAAAGCACTAAACAAACATGTAATCCCGGACTAATAGGGGTGCCGGCAGCCGGGGTTTACAGTTAAAAAGCCCTTTCCCCCTCCTAAAAATTTTGGGACTTGAATAATGTCCTTCTTATTCGGTTTTTATATTCTTTGCTTTGGTGCAGGAAAAAAACATCAAATACCCTGTGAGTGTGGTAATCTATATATTGGTGAGACAAAAAACCTTTAGAAGTTAAAAATTAAGGAACATCAAAAACATACTCGAATGGGGGAGACTGACAAGTCCCGAAAGTTCCGGAAATGCTTGGTCTAAATCTTTATTAATTTGGAAAAAATGCTGGGATTGTTCTTAAAAGAATCCCACTGAAAAACACGGAAAAATTTAAAGAAGCTGCTATTATTTAACAATTTCCCGTTTAAATAAACCAAGTTTAGATATTTAGGGGAAAAAAGTTTTAAAGCTCAAAGTAAAATAAAAAATGGGGCCAGTTCCCCCCTTAAATTTTCACATGGCCCGGTAAGTTTTTATAAAATTTTCAAAACGGAAGAGGGGTACCTTTCCGGAAACGGGAAAAGGTTTTAAAAAAGTTTAAAAAGGGGAAAAAAGAAAACCCGGGCAAAAGTTATAAATTTAAAGGAAAATTCGGCCGGGGTTTATTTCCCAAAAAGGGTACAAGAAAGGGGGGCCCCTTTTTTAACAAAGGTTTAAAAGGGAAAAACGGGCAAAATTAAAGAAAGGTAAATTTTCCCAAGAAAAAATTTTAATTTACCTGGAGGATCCAGTTTAAAACCCTTTAAAACCCGGGTTTTAAAATTTCTTCCAAAAACCTTTGGGGTTAAAAAAAAGGAAAAACCCCACCAAAAAGATCCCCTTATGGGAAAATGATTTTTAAATGGGGTTTTCCCAAAAAAGACCCCCTAAAAAGGGGGGGGGACGGGGGCCCTGGGTTTTTTGTAAAAAAACCCCTTTTGGATCTTTTAAAGGTTTCCCGGGTTTTAAAAGGGTTTTAAATTTCCGATACATTTGGCCCAAAATTTAAAAAAAGTTTGGGGGACCTTTCCATTAAAATCGGACTGGATAACAAAATGTTTTTTAAAAAAAAACTTTAAATTTTTATAAAGAAAAAATTTAAAAAGAAAAAGAAAAGTTGGAACTTTTAAAAAAATTTAAGAAATGGATAATTAAAACCATTTGCACATAACGTTTTTCTTTTCTTGTGTGACTTTAACTTATTTTAAAAATTTTTTGCATAATCCTGACTTTATTTAGCAATCGTGCAACTTTTAGCATTTTCTATTTCCCCCTTTTTAATTTTTAAAAATTTTAAATTTTTTTACCCCCAAAGCACATCATTAAATTAATTTTTTTTAAAAAAAATGACGTATTATGAGTGATATTTCTAACTTTAATCACAAAAAAAAAAGTAAAAAATGGGTTATATTTTAAAACAAAAAATTAAAAAAAATTTTATTTAAAGTCCCAAAAGATCCGCAAAGGATCCAAGTTTTTACTTTTCGTACCGTCACAAAACTATTTTAAGGCCGCGCATGCGTCGAAGCGCACCAAAAACAGTTCAAAAACGATTTCGAAACGATACCGGATTTCTTGTTGGAACAAACCTCTTGTATACTAAACGAGATAGCAATAGATGTGGGACAGACTGTATTTATTACATATGTAGGTATTATCATCTGCAAATATAATTAAATCATTACGCTCTGCTCTTAAATCATACCAGAAAAGAGTCGATCAGATTGATCGCCTTAATTAAATCCATAAAGAGTCCAAAACATTTTTACTGCCATCTAAGTATTTATAAAGTTTAATTAAACAATGAAAACTTGCCGATGCCGGTCCTTTACCCCTTTTAAACCCATGCTGACAAACTTTATTAACTCGAAATGCCGACAGAAAGTTGTATATTTGGTCAAAAACGATCTTATCAAGTATGTTTGTAACTGAACTGAAAAATCTATGAAAAGTTTCGGTTATAAAAGACAAATTACCCAAATATGCAAGAAAGTGTGAAAATTCTATCCAAATCAGTTAAATTTAATTTTTTTAAAGAGCTTGTAATGTTCTTTATGTCATATTGCGAAATAGTTAAAAAAACATATTTTTATAAGTTACCAGAAAATTTAGCTGTATTATTATCATCAGCAATTTAGATGCACTATTAGCATTTCGAGGTAAACGTCAGTAAATCCGTTATTACTTGACTGTGTAGACGACCGCGAAGTTTCATTTTTGCTCCGCGGGAGCTTTACTTTTCACTTTCTAGCCGGTGGAGGAAAAAGTGTTATCATAGCAACATAGATACAATCTACAAAACAATAATCAACAACTTAATATTTATTAAACTAAAAACGAAACTAAAATATTTATTTATTACTTAATTGAACATTATGTACTTATTTAAAAACTGCTTATTAATACAGAATTAAAACGCAATCGGAGACGCAATTAAAAAAAAAACATATATTGTTGACAGTGTTTACTGACAGCTTTATGTTACATTACCATAGCAACTATTCATCGACACTGGTCTAAGCAGCCTTGCGAACCCACTTATCTTTAATAATTATTACTAATAAAATAAGATGTTATTGCATTAATTTGTCGACGTTTGAAAAAAAAGTTGCATATTTTATTGAAGGAAAAAAATTTTTTTTCATGGCTTGCTTTCTATTACCAGCCTCACTCCATTCGGCTGTTGAACACGAACGCGACGAGAAAAGCATCCCTTTTCCTCCATATAAAATAATATACTATTATCCGTCTTTTCAACATATAGAAACATATTTTTCGCAATTTATCACCGGATAATCTACCTGCTATAATTATTTATTTTTTTATTTTTCTTTATACACAAGTGTTTTCACCAACTTAATTTGTGGATCAATTCAATCCAGGTTTAACTCTAATACCAAAATGAGAGTTTACCATATGATCAGAATCTAACCTTGTCTTTTTTAATAAACCGGGTGGTGCACTGTCGGGCGGGATATTGGAAATTCCATGTAATATTTAATGGGGTAAATTTTTAAAAAAAAAATTTTGGGGGGAAAATTTTTTTTTTAAAATTTTAAATTTTTTTTTGCTTTAAAAAAAAATTTTAAAAAAAATTCTTTAAAACCAAATTTAAAAATTTTATTTTTGCAAAAGAAAAATTTTAAAAAAGGGGTTTAAAAATTAAAAAAAAAAATTAAGTTAATAAAAATTAAGGCATTTATGTGAAAACATGCAAATCAATTTAAAATTAATAAAAATATTTTTTTATAATAAAAAAGTAAACTGACGAAATAATTCAATTAACTTTTTATCAAAAAATCCAGTTTTATTTTAGTCTCAGACATTATTAAAAAACTGTTAAAAAGTTGACTTGACTTGAAAATTGGGGCTGTTATACCCCCGGATGGTTTTCTTTGGGGCTTCACCACCCCCCTCCCCCCTTTCCCCAAATGCTTAGCAACCCTTCCACATTGGTAACATTTCCCCCTTAAATGGGGTTAAAGGGGGGGAAAGACAAATTTCTTAGGAACTCCGATGTAGTGGGGGTCGAAACCGTTTGAAGCTCCCGGCTATTTCAAAATAAGAAAGCTCTTTAAAATGCAAAATTTAGTTGTCGAGAAATGCAGCAACAAAATCCAGATAAAACCCGGGTTTCTTTCAGATCCTTTTTTGTCCCCCAAAAACCTGTGTTTTATACCGCCTTTGGTCAACGTCCCCCCGTGTGATTTCAAAAAGGTTATAGGAATCACTCCAAACTTCAAAAATACACTTTCACCACACTCCGAATGGCAGGGTGAGTTTTCCATTATTCCCGACAGGAAATACAGTAGATACAGTTGCTTCAACCGCCTTATCCTGTTTATCAAAATAAATGAGGTTATGTTGTAAGTTTTAATTCGTTTATTTTTGTTAAAATTAAAAATCCACGTAGAAATCGGAACACAACGTAAAAAAAAATATTAATAAGTTAAAAAAAAAAAGATAAAAGTTGGTTATCTTCTTAACTTAGCTTAACTTAATTTTTAATTTGGGTGTTTAATTGAAACCATTTGATCACATAATGTTTATGTTCTCTTGTGTTACTTAAACTTATTTTAACTTAACTTAATTTTTCTGCATAATCCTAAGTTAATATTTTGGAAATAAATTTAGGATTTAAGAAAATCTTAAAATATTCCTCCATTGGCTGTTAGGCAATAACCCAGACGTTCATAAAATTGTCTTCTTACGTTGGCTAGCTGGTAAATTAAAATTTTATTGCATTCTGCAAAAATGGCATTTTTTAACTCGTCTAGATTAGTGAACCTTGCTTTTTCAATGACCCCAGGAAAAACAGTCATTTGGCGAAATATCACAAAACGTGGCTGGCCAATTTGTATGATTTGATGTAGGCCAATAACATTTCTATTTAAAACATAGTGTAAATATTTTTGAACAGCCAGGGTATTATGTGCCGGGCAGCCATCCATTTGGTACTAAACTTCCTGATTTTCCCTGGAGGCATCATTTAAAGTAGGTAAAATTTGTTCTTCGAGTAGTTCCAAATAATATTCTGCATTAAAATTTTGATAAAGAAAAATGGTTCAATAATACGTTCTATCATCCCTTGCATTTCTTCTCTATGATGTTCTCTTGCTTCACATCTGCAGTTGTGCCTTTTGTTTCAAATTTTTTGACAGTCCTAGACTCTTGATTTCCGGATGTCGGTCTATTCGGATGCTAGCGTTTATACATGTCTGATAACTTTTGGTAACTATTTTCTTGATAGCATCATTCAATCATCAATACTTTTTCTTCAGTAGTGTAACTCATATTTAATCTTTTCGCTGTGCGATTTTTTGATAATGATAGAACGCTAAATTTCAAAATGATAACGTAAATTCACAACTAACTGGTATTGTAACTGATTATTTTGTTCATAAATATGAGGCAATAATAAAGTAACAGTTTTTGAAAATACATTAACTTTATAAAAGGCCCACACAGACTATCGTTTTTTTAACCTTCTTAATCGCCAATCAAGACTGCTCAGTCGGACGATTAAAACTTTTAAATCTCTACATAATTCAATTCTAAACCGTTTTAATCGCTGAAAGCGGCAGTTGTTCACTTTTCCTTTCGTGTTTTGTGCCATACAAAAAAACGTAAATAAAGCGTGTTTATTTGTTACAAGAATGACGACTAAAAACAACGTTCTGCACCACACTGCGTTTTAAAATGAGAAAGAATTTTCAACGACGGTGGTACGTTCGGTTTTCGCCCACTAACTGGCAATGGTAATCGACGCTTTTGATCGCCACGATTAAAACTGCTTGAAAAAGAATGAGATCCGTGGGGGCCCTAACTCGCAAATGAATTGTAGCCTTCGAAAAATCTAAAGTTTTTACCATGAACGTAGATTTCCATGCTCTTCAATAAACATTCATAAAATTATTCTTTAAAATAATTAGAAAAGCCAATAATTGACCTCATTAAAAATTACATGAGATTTCCTATATCCCGCCTGCCGATACACCACCCGGTAAATTTTTAAATTAATTATGAAAAAAGTTGCAAAAAAATATGTAGGGAGACCGGGGCTAGTTGACTAATGGGGTTAGTTGACTAACTGCCTGTAATTCTGGTGTAATCTAATAGATGGCGCTACAAATGCAATTTTCGTACTTATCGGCATAAGATCCGCCATTAGGGGTATTGCTGTGATGAACGGTCGTGTTTTGTGTCAGTGAGAATAATTAATCCAAAATCATCGTTGGTGAGTAATAATTTTTGTACTGATAAATTATTAAGTATTGTTCTTTGGGTTCAGTTTTATCCGTTCTCATCAATATTTTCTGAAAACTTGATCACTTAACTATATGATTTTATATATTTCAATCATACAACTATTTCTGTGTATTTATGTGCAGCCTAAAAAGTATGGTTACGTCTTGCGGGGCTTGTTGACTAAGCACATATGGGGTTAGTAGACTATGTTAGTCAACTAACCCCTATAGGTAAATTTTTGTTTGTAAAAATACGAAATCGAATCAGCAACGTTGCCAGCTGTCTCTATTGTTCTGAAAGGTAGTTTTTTAATTTAGCCTAAAAGTCAGCATTCCTAATAATCTGACAACCGCGTATGTTACAAATTTTATCAATATAGGTAGCAGGTTTTAGATATTATCTAATTTCTTTTTTTTAGAGTCAGAACCATGAGAAATTATAAAAGAAAAACTGACAGGGGCAAAACACCACCAGATGTCATGTTAAGGGCAGTCCGAATGGTCATTAACGAAGGTAGGAGTGTCAACAGCGTTGCCAAAGACTTTAAAATTCCACAAAAAACACTTGACCGCTACGTCAAGAAGGCCAGAACTCAAAACAGAAATCATGCTACTATTGAATTGGAACGTGTCGGATATTTTAACAAAAGGCAAATTTTTTCGCAACAACACGAAACTTTATTAGCTGCCTACCTGAAACGAGCCTCGGATATTTACTACGGACTAACACCTAAGGAACTCAGAAAATTTGCGTATCAATACGCTAGCGCAAATAAGTTGCGGTTCCGGGAAGCTGGACTACGAATAAAATGGCAGGTGCAGACTGGGCTGCTGCTTTTATGAAAAGAAATAATACTTTATCTTTAAGATGCCCACAAGCCACTAGCCTGTCAA
This sequence comes from Listronotus oregonensis, assembly GCA_019359885.1. Taxonomy (NCBI): domain Eukaryota; kingdom Metazoa; phylum Arthropoda; class Insecta; order Coleoptera; family Curculionidae; genus Listronotus; species Listronotus oregonensis. Next base: position 9,322 of record JAHBCN010013616.1, read on the forward strand.
GAGCTACCTCCTTCAACAAAACAAATGTAAACATGTTTTTTTCTAATTTAAAGACCGCATATAACCGTTTACATCTAGAACCATCAGATATATGGAACGTCGACGAAACAGGCATTACAACGGTCCAGAAACCCGACAGAATAATTGCAAGACGTGGTTTTAAGCAGATAGGAAAACTTACGTCCGCCGAAAGAGGAACACTTGTAACTTTAACTGTTGCAGTGTCTGCAAGTGGCAATACTATTCCGCCATTTTTTATTTTCCCAAGGGTGAAGTTTCGTGACCATTTCATCAGAGACGGACCTGTTGGAAGCTTGGGGGATGCCAATCCATCTGGTTGGATGAAAGAAGAACATTTCATCAAATTTGTTAACCATTTTATCCACCATGCAAGATGTTCGAAGGAAAGGCCCGTGCTTTTATTACTCGATAATCACGAGTCCCACCTTTCAATAGTAGCTTTAGATATTTGTAAGGAAAACGGTGTAACAGTTTTATCTTTCCCACCACATTGTTCCCATAAATTGCAGCCACTAGACAGAAGCGTTTACGGACCACTGAAAAAATACTGTAACTCAGCTATTGACAATTGGATGGTGAATAATGCGGGCAAGACTTTTTCCATATATGACATCCCAGGAATTGTCAAAATGACGCTTCCACTGGCTGCTACCCCGACAAATATTATGGCGGGCTTTAGAAAAACAGGAATTTGTCCTTACAATGAAAATATTTTTTCGGACGTTGAATTTTTGGCCTCATATGTGACAGATAGACCAGCACCCAACCACGGAGAAGATGAAAGAGACAGAAGGCAAGTGAACGAATTGGAAGAAGACCAAGTAAACGAACTGAGAGTAGAACAAGTTAACGACGCGGAAGAAGCCCAAATAAACGGAGTGGAGGAAGAAATAGTTATTGAAGTGGAAGAAGCCCAAGTAAATGAAGGGAAGAAGACCAGGTGCACGAAGTGGAAGAAGACCAAGTGAGCGAAGTGGAAGAAGACCAAGTGGACGGAGTGAAAGAACCAGCTGAAGTTGAGAAAGAAGTTCATAAAGGCACTTTATTAAGTCCTGAGGAAGTCAGACCGTTTCCCAAAGCCGGCCCAAGACAAAACGCCAGAAAAGCAAGAAAAAAAAGACAAACTGCTATTCTCACAGACACTCCCATCAAAGACGCGCTGCAACAAGAAAAAGAAAATACAAAAAAAAGAAAATTACCATCTAAGAAAAAAAATATTGTTGAGAAGAAAAAGAAGGCCGAGAAGAAAAATACAAAAAGCGCCAAAGTTAAGGACGGTCGAAGGTTTCTTTTCCGCGAGGAGGATCCAGTCGCATCTACATCTGGCACTACAAAAGACGAGTCATCTTCAGAATCGGACGATGAGACCGAGTGCCTGGTATGCGACGAATCTTATCGCAATAGCACAAGTGGTGAACATTGGGTGCAATGCACAAGCTGCCACAGATGGGCCCATGACAAATGTATCGGCAGCTCCAATCATATTTTTTATAAGTGCATAAATTGTGACTCAGATGATGATTTGTAGGCATTTTTTTATTAGTTTAGAGTTTTTCTTTTGTTTACCGCACTACGGCTTTTGTATTTCAACAAAATAAACATTTATTTTATAACTGCATTGTTTTTTCTCATAAACAAACTAAAAAGCATTATCAAGTCAACTAACCCCTTTACGTATGTCAACTAACCCCGTATACGGGGCTAGTTGCCTTATCTGTTCATCATTCTGAAAGTGTCAAATATTTTTGTTCCTAGTAATAGTTAACCAAAATTATCAATAAAAATCAAATACATAAACAATTTACGATTTATTGACACGCTACAGATCAATGACAATCATATAATAAATTAAAAAAAATAAGATGTAAAAACTTAGTCAACTAGCCCCGGTCTCCCCCACAGAATTTTAAAAAAAAGTAATAAAAACAAAATATTTTGTAGTGTAAATGGACTTTTTTCTTGCGAAACGCAAACTTTGGTAAAAGCTGTCTTTTTGGTCTGCAAAAAGAACCAACGTGTTTACACTTAAGGAAATCATATGTGATCTACCCTAGTTGGCAGGTAGCAAATGTTAATACCCATGGGTTTACACCATAAAAAAGTACTTTTAGGCCTCTAACTAAAAATTTGGTCCACCACGTGTAAATAAGGTATTTCACACATTTTCTTTAGTTATCAAATCATTATAAAAAGAAAAAGAAAAAAAAAAACTCAAACGTAATTTGTATAAAGGTAAAACTCTGCTCTCTAATGTTCAAGATGCAACTTTAAAAAAATGGGTTAGCGATATTCGCTCTTTTTAGTTTTACGTCCCAATAAAGATACACTCTTCTTATACGATGCATGCATACTAGCAGCTTTATTTTTTTTTTTATCGTTCTCTCTATAAAACCCATAACATTTTTTTTTAAAATTCATAATACATAATAACAGGGGTCTTATTTTGCATGATATTATATTACAGCAATAAGGTTGGAAGTCCTCGTTATTCAACAAGCGAGACCTCTACAAATTTATCATATTATATTATCTTAACATAAATTGTAGTTGCTACCGAAACTCTAGAAAGTCTTGTAATATAGTGTATGTGAGTTACGTTATGATATAAAATTTAACTTTAAGCTTAAGAGTTTGATTATGATGCTCGTTTTAACAAAGTAATTTTTAAAACATATTTATTTAAGACTTTTTAAATTATATGGACACAAAATACAATCGCCATAGAAGATAATTACTAAATTTTTGAAAGGTAACCACAACATACCGGTATCACAACATAACAAGGATTTTTCGCGGCATACCGTTTTAAACTACTGGTTGATAGCAGTTTTTCCCTCCATTCTAACCGTGCTTAACACACTTATCCTCGCAAAAACAAAACGATTTACGTATGTCGCATGTTTAATACACTTTTAATTTTAAAATCAAATATAAAGTCTTTGGAGAGTTTAGAAATAAGTCGAAAGATAGGATATAAACCAAATTTTTCATTTAAGAAGGTATTAGCTGTTTCAATGAACTGTAACTAGTAAATCTTTTCATCTATGATTTAAATATAATTGCACTAATTTATCTATTTGGGAATTAACTGACATCGAAAAGTCTGCAATCCAAATAGTCGTTAAACCATAGAAAAAAAACATTACAAGAACCAAAACAATAGAAAGGCATAAATCCTCCATTATTTTAATGTACACTTGACATAACCATTATGAACATTCCCCGACTCGTGGCGATAGCGTAGATACTGGGTACAAAGTAATTACGTACATACTGACGTCAAAACATCTTTCCCTACGTTACTGCTTCTCGCCAAAATAAATCGGTATGTTAACTGATCTAACATATTTCAACGCGGTATGCCGCCAAATGATGTTTAACTAAGGTTCAGCTGTTACAGTTGTATTTTGACATTAATCTCGAAGGTCGGATAAATAGGTTCCGTCACCATTTTATCAAGAAATAGGTTAACATATCGTAGATTAATCTTCTTTAGTATATATTCAATTTTTTTTACGGCCACGCCTTGCCCTATAGATTTATTTGCGTGTAGTTTATGTAAGAAAAGGGAAAATAATTGATTGTGGTACCTTGTTTAACCGAAGGAAAACCAACCATCTCGGCGACCACAAAATAACTTTCCGGTTTATGGTGGGCAAAATTCTCGCTGGAATATTGTCACCATATCACTGTTTCACTCACGGATAAAATCCGTTTTCGGTTAATAAAATAAAACAATTATTTGTTTTGGGGTTTTTTTGATGTAACTGTCAAACTTGGAAGGGTAAATCTGACAACCGGAGTGCTGGGGATTTTCGTTATTTGGTAGGCACTGCATCTCCATATTATCGATCAGTTCATACGTCACGAGTCTCGGTACTTGAAGCTACAGGGAGTTAGCATAGGTACTTACGGTGCGGGAGTCTAACACATAAATTTGCCTGTGGGCGTACTACAACTTTTGGAAAAGACCGGTACCCGCCAATTTTTAAAATTTCCTGGGGGTTTTGGTTTAACGTGTGAGTCACGCGACTGAGCTTGGGGTCGATCAGTGGAATGGGTTGGAGACTGGCTTCCTTTTGGGACGGACGGCCGCCATCCTAAGATCTAGTAGTTCTTTTTTTTGTACGATAGCCAGTGACTTCACTCTCCAGCCCTAAATCTCTATTCGGCAGCAAAAAAAATTAGAGTTCGATAGTTTTGTGTGCCCCACATCGTGGATTTCAAGGAGAAAAGGGAATAATGGAGCAGTAGAATTCCTGTCGCCGTCCATTTTGAAACCTTGAGGCCACCCAAGATCCGGTGAGGTTTAAGGTTTCACATTTATTTAGAAAATAATTGCTACCCCAATCGAAAGTAATCTGAAAGTGTGTCTCTGAACGCATTGAGCTTTATGTAGGTCACAGCGTATTGACTGGTGCCTTGGTTGCAGGCCTCTTTTGTTGGACCATTCGTTCACACCAGGCCACTCCCGAAGTGGGTTCCCCTAACTAGTACCAGCAAAACCTCTTTTCTGGAAGCCTTTGGGAGGACCCCCGATGGCTGAATAGTCTGCAAGTCTTGTCAATCGTGCGGTTCCTTCCTGCTCATGATTCAGGATCCCATGGTTCGTCGCTTCTTCCTGGCGAAGCCCCGTCTCGGAGACCAGGATTAACCCAGGAATTTAACAAGTAACATTTCGGCATTTTGGACTTTGTTCTCATTATTTCAATTAAAAATTTTGGTATATATTATAAACTACCTTATATTAATAATATTTTACTAGGTACGCACATATTAACGTCTTTAAAGTTTAAAATTAAACTTAACTGAAATTCTAGGATAAATTATAACCTACCTTATATTTATTAATATCATACTAGGTACAACCTATTTAAAGCTTTAAGTGGTTGAACTTGAACACTAGTTTGTAGATGGATTAGACTTATAGATCGCAAGTGTAAGGGCCCAGAAGATTAGGTATACCTAGTTCCCCCCCCTTGCCTTTTTTATTAATTTCTTTCTGGTGCAGATTTAAGATAAATGTTAATTATTTCTTTTTTCCCTTTTTTGGAAAGGCTGTATTTTTTTTAAAGGGGAAAGAAGGGCTGAATCAAGGACCCGTATCAAGCGACTTTAAATTAGTGTATCACAATCTATTTTCTTTTTCCTTCCAGTCAGGATCAGGGCGCAAACCGGGGTTCTCTCATATTTTCCTACTTTTCTTCTACCCCAGCTCACTCAAAACAAGCATTCTAAAAGTAGGTGGCGCATTTTATTTTAAACCTTTTTTTTTTCGTTTTTTTTTCCACGACCCCTCCCCGGTAGAGCTAGCTGGACCTTTTGCAGAGTGAGCTAGGGTTTTCCTCCTGATTAACGCCTCCGATACTGAATACGTAAATTATTTGATTAAAACTTAATTAATAATCAAGTCACCCTCGTTTTATAATAGAATCTTAAATAAATACTCATTGATTTTATTTTTTTTTTTTTTTCGTTAATCTACCCAGCAATCGTTCAATGGGGAAGTCGCTTTTGCCAATTACAGTAGGTATTCACACACCTTCTATTTTAAATAGAAGCGTAACAGCCACCTTTTTGTGGGGATATGATCTGTCTTTTTTTTTTTTTTTTATTTTTTTATCTTGGGACAGTCCACAAGGCTCATGCCTACTAACGTACCGTGGGCGTCTTAGTGGGGAAAAGAGGGAGTTTGTTCACACGGGATTTAAAATTTTTTGGAGATTGGGGGGAAAAGGGAAAAAACCTCTGCGGGAAAAGGTTCCATAGTCTTGACCTCGGGGATGAACGAACGAAGAAAGCAGGAAGTTCGGGGTCTCTCTAACTGAACTGAAAAAAGATGCATAAAAAGTTACTACGTGTTGCTCTGTTGGGACTGAAAAAAGAATTATACTGGCCAACTCCTCTGAGCAGAAGCCGTGAAAATACATATAGAAGAGCACAGCTCGACGGTGGGAAGAGGAATCCATTCTGTGAGCGTTGGATCAAATAAGACGAACGGCTCTTCTTTTAATGGATCCAGAATGCTAAGTGTTGTGGGGACGCCATACCCCAGACATGAAAACAATATTCTAAAGAGGGTCTGATTTGGGATACATACAGAGTGTACAGATTGGGGAAAAGAAACATTTTCTGGCTCGGAAGAGAAAACCCCAAACTTTTGAAGCTGCCGAAGCATGGATGAAATGTGTTTGTGCCAGTTTAGGTTATTCTCAAAAGTAACGCCGACAAAATTAAACGACTCTTTGTTCTGCGAACTTGGCCGTCATATGTAAGGGATAAGCATTCGCAGACTTTTCGCGACAGCGAAAAGACTGTGTTTTCGAGGCATTAAACAACAAGATTTTTTGGGGCCCCATTCCAAGGTAAGTTTTAGGCTTGTGAAAGAGATATCTGCATTGACCTGCGCTTGTTTTCGAAATCAGGATTACACGGTGGCTTAAAAAAATTTAATGCTAGAGTGGAGGGTACTATCGTCACAAAAAATTTAATGGGATTAATTGTGGAAGAGAAAAATCGTTAATGTGTAGAAGAAAAAGCGTGGGTGCCAGAATGAGCCCCGGGGCCCCGCATTAATTTGGTAGAAGCTAAAAGAATGACCATCTAAATAACTGATATACATCGATTAAAAAAGGGAAAATGGAAAGCCCAAATGCAAAGCTTGGTGGAAGACCGTAAAGGAAGTTTGTTAAAAGCCCATCATGGGTGTCAAAACTTTGGATATGTCAAGAGCAAGATTGGGGTTCACCAAAAACTCAAGGGGCTTGTCCCAGTTGTGTAAGACAAAGGAAAGAAGATCAGCTTGGATCTACTTTAGGAATCCATATTGTCTATCATGTAAGTCTTATTTTTTTCCCGATACTTTAAGATTTGGAAATTAATGAATTTTTCCATTACTTTCAAAAAATTGAAAGAAGAGATATAGGTCTATAGTTAGAAAGGAGACTTTTGGATCCTTTTTTGGAGACAGGTTCATACGTGCAGCTTTCCAACTCTCCAGGAAAATGCCCGTATCAAGAGTTTGAAAGAGGGAGTTAAGATGGGAAGCTCGGGACACATTTTTTAAGACGATTGCTGGTATGCCTTCCAGCCCCGACGATTTTTTAGTATTAAGAGAAGAAATAATACGCTTGATCTGTTTGACTTTAAAATTTATATCGGACATTTTTTGAGAAACAGGGACAACTGTTGGGCGAGGGAAAATTAATAGGAGGATCAAGGGGAATTGGCAGGAAATTGTTTGGCAAATAGTTCGGCTTTTCCTTTGGAGGTAGACACAATTCCATCTTCAGAGATTAGGGTGGAAAAAAATTTGAGCAAAAGTTCTGACTAATATTTTATCTTTTATTCGATTGTTAAAACGGTTTTTTTTTCTGAGATGGTCTGATTTTACTGATTTCTCGCTTCGATGTTAGCCTGTCGATTTTCGGGACTGGGACTTTGAAGAAACTTTTGTGGGCTTGATTTTTTTAAAAATCTGGCTTTGTCACAGGATTTAGAAAACCACGGTTTGTGATTTGAAGTTATGGGTTTTTTAGTATGGGGAATATAGGTCTAAATGCCTAGTTGAATTGTTTCGGTAATTTGTTTACATATTTCGGAAGGATCGAAAGTAGAGAAGCAGGTTGGCCCCAAGGGTAGCTGGCAAAGAAATCCTCAGACCTCCCAGTCGGCAGAAATATAGTGCCAGACGGTTCGTGGGGCATGCTTTCAGTTGCCTCAACATGAGTGGAGTAAGATACTGTGACCAAACCATGGTCAGAGCGCCAAAGGGGGAGCACTTACTGATGTTGATGAGTTCGGAGGTGGAAGTAAGAAAAAATCTGGGGGTTAGAATTGGGTGGGAACCCAGGAAAGGGGGTGGTTCCATAATTAGATTGGGGGGGAAATTTCTGATTGCGAAATTTTCTGCTGCTCCCTTGTGTATCAGTTTTTGTGGATCCTTGTGTATCAGATTTGAATTGTAATCATTTCATGTGTGTTCCTTTCGTGTGTTGTGTTTAAAAAAAATATCAAAGGCCCCCGGGAAAAGGGGGTCCTTGCCTGTTAGTCATGCTGTGTCACAAATAATTTGTTACTTGTGACCCCCCCCGGAACTTCCCCGGTTAAAACAACGGCAGCCAGGTTTCCCCGAATGTCGTTTTGGTTTTTTAAAAATTTTGGTGGGGGTAAATTATTACAGCTTTTTTTTTTTTTTTTTCCGGGGGGTTTTTTTTATGAATTATTTTTGCTTCCGACCATTGTGAGCGGTTTTTTTTTGACCATGCGTTTTCGGAAACCCCCGGGCTTAAGGGTTTCACCTCATTTCGTATGTTTTTTGTTTTTTTTTACTCAATTTTTGGGGAGTGGTATTTTTTTTCCCCCCGATGTATCCCACCACATTCACGGGAAAATTTGGCAGGTACAGTAATTTTTTTGAAACATTGTTGCCAAAAATCTATCTTAAAAAGAATATTTTTTAAAGGGTTTTTTGAGATTTAAATGCTGTTTTAATATTATATTTATTCGCTATTCTGTGGATCTTTTTTTTCCTTTAAAATTTTAGGGAATAGTCATAAATATTTGATCCTGTGAAGTCTAGTTCAACTAACTAAGACGAGCCGGGGACAACAATTTTTAAAAAAAATGACTATCTCCAAAAAACCTGTGAATGTTGGTTTGAGCTATACATCGGGAAACAAAAAACCACTCGAAATTAGAGTTAAAGAACTCAAAAAAACATAAAATAAAAAGGGGGGGAAATCGGGGGTTGCCGGAGGGCCCCAAAAAACCCCCAAGGGGGGGAAGCAAAATTTAAATTTATAAAAAAACCACTGAAAGAAAAGAAAAAATTTAAAAAAAGCAAAAATTTCCCCCCAAAAAAGATTTAGCAAACCAGTGTCGAATTAAAACTTGGCTGCCGTTGCTAAACCGTGACAAGTCGGGCAAGCTGGTGAATAACGGATAGTATAAAAAGGTCGTAATTTTAAAAAAAAATTTTTTTGTTATTACTAGAAAACTTTGGGGTAAAACATCTTAACCGGGGAAAAGTTTTTAAATTAACAAATAAAGACAATGGAAGTCCCCAAATTTTATTGTTTTGAAACATTTTTTTTAAAATAAAAGAAATGAATGCTAATATTAGAGATGTCTAGGATAATGGGCAACTTTCACCTTTTCTTTTTATGGTTTTTTTTTTCCCTTGGGGTTTAATTTTTTAAATTAAAAAACCCCCGTTTTAACTTTTTTAAAATTTTTAAAATTTTTTTATTTTTCCGCCCCATTTTACGTGAACATTTTTTTTAAATAGATTTTAAAAAAAGGGTATCCGATCTGGGGTTTTTTTCCGTCCGCTGATAAAAGGGGCATTTTTTTGTTGCTTTTAAACCAGAACCGCCATTTGTGATGTTTTTTTGGGGGTTTAATTTTTGGTGAAGATCCACTTGGGTTTTAACCTTTTGGATTTTTATTTTTTTTAAATTCAAAAATTTTCGGGGGTTAAAAATTTATTTTTTTTAACATGAAAAAAAATTTTCCTTAAATCCATATTTTTTACCAAATTTCCCGATAGGTTAAAACGGGAAAAAGACGCCCAGTTCGGATAATTTCCCGAACCCGGCCCCTTTTTGGCCAAATAGGTTTTTGGAAAAAAAATTGAGGTATTAAAACCCTTTTTTTAAAAATTTCTGGGAAAACAAAAAACCCAAAAGGGAATATTTCTTTAAACTACCGCCAAAACCATTCCCCCGGGAAATTATTTTATTTTGGTTTTAAAATATCTGGGAAAAATTTTTCGTCCTAAATCATTGGGGGTTTTTAAATTTCGCGATTTTTTTGGCAAACAAAAATTTTTTTCCGATTATTACAAGTCTTTTAAAGGGGTTGGGAACGGGGGATTAAATTTTCTTGGGAATTTTAAAATTTTTTCCAAAAAAACCAACCAAAGGAATTGGCGATGTCCCAAAAAAAAAAAGGAAAAGTATAAGCATTTCAAAAAAGGGGCGAGAACATGTTGCTAATGTGGAACGCTCTGGGGGACCATCAACATCAAAATTGGCCCCGGAACACATCAAGAAATTGAGAAAATTTGTGCTTGACAATCGATGATTATTTATTAGTGACCTTGTGGATATGGTAAATATCTCATATAGACTGATTCAAGCGATTTCGAAGGATCATTTAGGTTTCAAAAAATAAAAAAATTTAATCCAAAATTTCTCAATTTCATAAAAAAAAACGCGAAAGTCTACAGGATGCTTGCCAACTATCAGGACTTTTTTAAAAAAGCATTACTACTGGTAATGGACTCTTGAATCATCATACATCCAAAAAAACCACCAGTCGAGTGAATCAATGCAACGTCGTTCAAAAATCAAGGTGTTTTCTTTGATTATCTGGTGTAGTGCACTATAAACTCCTTCCACCCGGCCAAACAGACAATACGGAGAATTTTGAAAGTTATGCGTCGTTTTCGTTGGCTTTTTGCATGAAAGGCCCGATTTGGGAAACAACTCTTGATTTTGCATCACGATAATACTTTTACCTGCATTGGTTATTCGAAATTTTTTGGCCCAAAAAAATACTGCTCAGCCCCGTATTCCCGTTTAACTCCGTGGGCTTTTGGCTGTTCCAAAACTCAAAGACAACTTCGAGGACACCGTTTTAAGTCGATTAAAGAGTTTAAAACTGAATCGCTTCGTGCATTGAAGGCCATAGCAAAGACGACTATTTGGCATGCATGGGGAGGGAAGAAACTTGGGGCAAAGTATATTTTATCGGGGGGGATTTTTTGAAGGCAACAAAATAGTTTGGAATGAATAATGATTTTTTTTTTATAAAAAATTCATTAATTTTCAAATCACGTAGTATGTGTCTATTTGGTAGAATTAAAAATAAACAGAAATTAATTAATAATGTTGCTTTTATTTTTTTTTCCGGATTTAGATAAAAAAAATTTTAAAAAATTTAATCATTTAATTATTTTAATCAGAAGTTAACTAAAAATTAATTTTAAAATCGAACATTAAAAACTGTTTTAAAAAAAGGGTTTTTAAAAAGTATGGTAATAATATTTAATTAATATTTTTTATTACTTTTGCGATTTTTTACCTTACAAGCTTCGATAAATGTTTAAATAAATTTGGAAAAAAATACTTATTTTTTAAATACTGTTTTTTTTTTAAATTACATAAGGGGGCAACTACTAACCAAAACAAATTGTTCTTTAAAAAGAAAATTCAGTATATCTATCCTAAGATATACCCCAATCCTTTTAAAAATTTTGGATCAAACAAATAACTTAATTTTTGTGAAAATTTTAAAAAAAGTTTAAATAATGTGTAAAAAAAAATTTTTTTTTGTACGAAGAACGATTCAAAATAGGTTTATTTTTTCCCTTTAAACCCCCCCCCTGCTACAATCATTAAAGTTTGGAATTCCTTTTCCCCAAAAATTTAAAGAAATTCTCTACAAATAGTAACGTATGGAGGGGGAGACTTAAAAGATCTGTTTTATTGTCAATTCCTAGTGTCTAAATTAAAAATTGGGACATGGTAAAAAATATAATCTTGCTAATGCCTTTTATTTTCCTAAAATAATTTTAAAAAATTTAAACCCAAGCAGGGCATGGAAGGAAAAAGGGTTTTCTTTTTATTTTTAAATGTATAAGAAAAAAAATTAAAGTAAATACCAAAAAATCAAGTAAAAAAGACCCTCTTAAAATTTTTCATAAACGGCTTATAATAGTTCAAAATCCATAATACTATTTAAAACCCTAGCCTCTTCAGAAACTATTGGGGGGAAAATTTTTTTTTTTTTGCAATAAAACAAGGTAAATATAATCAACCAATAAAAATTTAAATATCATACTTAAAAATATTAATAACTTCCATGGGCATAAAACTAGACAAACAAATTTATTATCATTACAAAACAAATCAAATTAAAAGTAATTTTGTAATGAGCTCAATCTATAACGAAATAAAAATGTATTTAATCTAATAAAAATTAAAAAAATTTATCACTAAAAAGTATATAAATAAAATAAAATAATTAATTTAATGAAATTAAATTAAAATTTAGTTAAACCACAAAAATTTTTCCTTTTGGAGCCCTCAAAAAAAAACCTTTTTTCCCCAATTCAATATAATTTTTTTTTCCAATTTTTCTTTAAGGCGAGGAGCATGGTATATACTTATTGGGTCCCATGTCCCACTCTTTTAAAAAAAAAAAAAAGAAAATCCTAGACCGAACTAGTAGTAAAGTTGGTTCTTTACTAACAAAAACTGAAAGTAGAACCAAAACTACTTCTGGTTAGTAGAAACCAGAACAACCAAAAAAAAAAAAGATTTATCGGCCAATAAAAAAAAAATCGTTTTTTTTTTGAATTATCAAAATTTTTAATTAAAGAGTCAAAACATTTAATTTTTTTTTATAGAAAATTGCTTTTTAATATTCAACATGTGGTTTTTTAACGCAGGAAAATGTATGTCGACCCATGGAAAAAGTTAAAACTTCCCTTTTCCCCACAAACATTTTCTGGTAATATCTGCCATGGAAAATGCCAATACGCCCAAACAAACATAAAACATAAAAAATAACAAACATTCAATTAAAAAAATCTTGAAAAAAACCCCAATTTTTTTCTTTCAAAAAGGGTAACAAGAATTTTTTTAAATATGTTCTATATTTTTTTGGCGAATTAGTTTTAGTATGTTTTTTTGGGATTACTTGCCTTCTAGAAAATGGAACCTCCTGGTCTCGGGGTATGGAATTGGCCTGCTCCTTATTGACCCCCAAAATGGAGATCCTAAAACAGAAAAAAAAAACCCAAAAAATTTTTAAAAACTAATCTATTTTGGGTGGAGTCCCACCTGGTTGTCAAGATGAAATTAAAAGAAAAACAAAATAATTAAAACAAAATTTAAAAATTTTGGTTTAAAAATTTGGAAAATTTTTAAAGTGTTTTAATATTTATGACGTTTTTTTAAAAAAAATATTAGTTTGTTTATTGTATATTTATAATTTTAAAGACAAAAAGGTTGTGTGATGTGTTAATTGATTTTAAGTTTACCAAAATTACTTCAGCATCAAGCGAAATATAGGTTTGTTCCAACAGCGCCAGAAACCGTTAAAAAACCGTCACCGAACGATCACGCTCAGGGCAGTATTAAAATGCGTCCCAATTTAATCACTGCGCAGAGCTGTCGCTCTGAGGTTTTTGTGGGAACAAACCTATAATATTATTTAAGGGGGGGGGAGATGTAAAGTTTGTTGGGTTTAAAAAAGGCCTTTTATCAAGAATCTTTTTTAACATATTTTATTATAGATTCATTAAGAAAATTAATATATAAATACAACATTTGAAGAATATTTTAAAAAATTTGGTAAAAAAAATATAAAGAAAACAAAAGGGTAGAGCTGGCAAAAATCCCCCCTGGGTGTGCCAAATAAAATTTTTTTGGGACTTATGGCCGGTTGTCCAAAAAGTTCGTGATCTTTATTAAAAACACTTAAAACTAAGGGGTTTTAAAATTTTTTTCCTTTTACCATTAGATTTTTATTGAACTTAACAAAAAAGTCAGAAAGGGTCAACGTTACATCGTTCTTTTTTTTTATTGTTGGCCTTTACATCCGGGAAAAATCAAATTCTGATATTAGATCTTTTCTTTTCTAGCTTGTGTTTAAATTTAATGATGGCAGTAATCCGACTTGAATCTTTGTAAATAATAAAATTTTATTTTTTTCATTTTATAGACAACATAATACAAAATCAGTCGGAACGGAAAAATGTTTTTATTAGTTAATTAGTTATTTTCTTAATTTTCATTTTTTTTGCATCATTTTGAAGTCGGTGTTTTTGTAAGATTGATACTAATTGAAAAATAAAAAAAGTCGACGTCACTTGATAGTTATTCTATGTAGAATATGGGTACAATTTTTTTAAACGATCGGCTCAGTTGTTTTTTCGGAATGGGGGTCACCGCTTTAAAAATTACATGTTTGGAAAATGTATTTAAAGTTTTGTACGCACACGCAACTGAGTTGGAGCAACGGTCATTAAAACTATTATAAATCCGTCAATTTTGCTTTGATTGACCTTAAAATTCAACATTCTTGAGATGTCATACAATTAAAATATTAAATTTAAAAAAAATGAAGAAAAAAAGATTCAAACTTTATCCCGCCTCCTCTTAAATTACCCCATATTGATGCTACACATTTATCTTTGTTTAATAAAATAAAAGTACTTTCCTTTTTTTTTTCGTTTTTTTTAAAAAGTTTCCTTTGATAAAATACTAGAAGCATTAGAGTTTATTATATGGTTGTTATCAAATACGCGTTGACGGATTTTTTTGTCTTTTTAAAAATTATAAATATACTAGTCAAACAAACTAATATGTCATTTATGACAAACCAACATAAAGGTAATTGTTTAGAAAGTCCGAACTTTTGATTTTACAAATTTGGGGTAGGGGTTTTTGTGGCGCTTATCACGAATATGAAAAAAATTTTTGATGGAACGTTTCGTTTGAAATATCAATTATCAAACTTAACAATCAAACTAACCTTATTTGCACTATTCCTCCTTCTTTTTGCACATAATTCTTGATTTTTACACAAAATTGGCACACCATTTTTTTTTAAAAACCTTTTAAAATTGTTTTTTTTTTTATATCCTTTTTATTTTCATTTTTAATTACAGACCCCCAGCAAATTGACCCCACCTTTACAAGGAAAACATTGCAATTTAAGGGCAAAAAAGGGTAAAATAAAT
>JAHBCN010013617.1:0-24158 GCA_019359885.1 Listronotus oregonensis
TGTGGAAAAAAAATCCCTTTTTAAAATTTAAAGGTCCTCTCTATTTAATACTATATACTTTACTATTAAAATATTAAATCTCATTCTTATTACATGTTATTATTTTTTCGCGACGCGTAATCCAATTCTGTGAAATCAGGTTATTTTCGTAATTCAAATTAAATCTGAAAATCGCTAACGATTATTTCAATTCGGGTTTCGATTATTTTTAATTCAATTATCCCCTCCCCACCAAAGTCCAGACTTTTTGGGAAACCCGCTGCCCAGATTTATTCCTTCTCCTCCCATCTTCAAATTTTAAAAGCCGTGTGAAAAACTTCCACAAAACTCTTAAGACATTTACGGTACGTTAGTACTTAGGCATCAGCTTTCGTGGACTGTCCAAAAATAAAAAAGTAACCCCAGGGGGGGTAGTTTTCCAAATTTTTTGTTGCCAGTAGCCTGGATTCTCGTAGAAAGCGTTTTGTGCAATTTTGGCCTGCGCATTCGGCAAGTATTTTCATGTTTGGAAAATGTTATTTTGTTTTTTTATTCTAAAGATCCTAGCCCCATTTTTTAACGAAGTTATAAAAAATTTTTTTGTCAGGGTTTTTTTCCTATACAAATTTTTATTTAATCGACTTCTTAAATTGGTGAAAATTAAGTTGCCCAAAGATTTTTTCCCCCGATATTTTAAAAAAGCCGCCTCTGAAAAAAATTTTTTTAAAAAAAGTTGTAGATTTTTTATATTTGCTTTTTCAATATACAGGGTGTTTAAAAAAGGGGAAAAAGCCGATTTTGTTTTTTTTTTAAAAAAATGTATCACTCATACCTAAAAAACAGTCATTTTTCGCAAAAAGTTGGAAAGTTTTATATAAAAAAGTTTCAGAAAAAAATTTTAATTATCGGCTTACTTTTTAAATAACCCAAGGGGAAAAAATTTTTTAAAAAATTTTGGAGCTTCAAAAAAAATTGGTTTTCCTTTTTTAAGAAAATTTTTTCTCTTTTTTGAAAAACTTTTTTCCCCAAATGACCCCGGGAAATTTTCCAAGGGGGGGAAGGGCCCCCCAAAATTTTTTACCTTTCTGGATCCAAAAAAAGAGCTTTCCCCTTTAAATTTTATCCAAAAAGGGGGTTTTTCCAAAAATTTTCCTTTTTCTTTATTTTTGGGGGGGGAATATTTATTTTCTTACATGTCAAATATTGCTCTAAATTTAAAAATTTTTTTCCAAAAAAAGGGCCTATTTTTGGGTTTTTTAATTATACCGCCCAAAGTTGCTTTCTCGGGGAATTTTTAAATTTATTTTATATAGGTTTTTTATTCCCCCTTCAAAAATTTGTCTTTTTAATGTGGTTAACAAAAAAAATTGAAAAAAATTTTTAAAATTAAAAAAAATTTATTTTTTCCCCAAATTTTTTCCCATAAAATTTTAAAAATTTTTAAAATTTAAAAAATTTTAAGAATAAAAAAAAATTTTTTTTCTTTAAAATTTTTGTTTTTAAAAAAAATTTTTCGAAAAAAAGTTTTCCCCCCGGGGGGGAAAAATAATTTTAAACCCCAAATTTAAAATTTTTAAAAAAACCCCAAAAAAAAATTTTTTTTTGGTTTTTTCCCCGTTTTTTTTTGGGGTTTTTTTTTAAGGGGCCAAAAAAAAAACCCTTTTTTGGGTTAAAAAACTTCAAAATTTTTTTTTTTTTAAAAAAGGGGGCCCAAAAAAAAAAAAATTTATTTTTTTAAAAAAAAAGAAAAAAAAACCCTAGTTTTTTTTAAAATTTAAAGAAAAAAAAAAAAAAAAAAAAAAAAAGATTTTTTTTTCCCTTAAAAGGTTCAAAACCTTTTTAAAAAAAAACGGAAATTAAAAAAAAGGTTTTGGGGAAATTTTTCCCCAAAAACTACCAAAAAACAGATTAATGCATGACAGACAGAAACCTTGCACGTCATTTCACTTTCAAAAACCTTCAGGTTTTTTTACAGTTTAAAAGATTTCCTGCGTAGAATTTTCCCCCTGCAGTTTTTTTCCCCCAACCCCCATTTTTTGGGTTTTTTTTAAAAAATTTTATCAAATTTTTTTCATCAAAAAAATTAGGGAAAGGGAGATTTCCCCCGGGTATTTTTTAAATATTTAAATGATTTTTGGGGTAAATATTTTGACAGTATTTAATTAACTTAACACAAAAGTACGTCGTTACGTACGTTTAAATATACTTCTTAATAACAACTAAAAAATTAATTTTTATCCAGTCGCTCAACGTTTTTCGCTCCCAAATTTTCATAATTGCGCAGATTGACATAAAATTTTAAGAGTAGTTGCAAAATGACAAAAATACTAAAAGTTATATAAGATAAAAAGTCCCAGGGATGCCCCAAATTTTTCAAATATTCCAAAAAAACCCAAATAAATAATCAAATTTTTTTAAAAAAAAATGTGGTATTTTCTTTGGAAAAACCTTTTTTCATTTTTTATGACTGAAAATACCAAAAATAAAACATGTTTTTAACTTTTTGTCGCGAATTATTCAAATACCTTTTGTTTTGTAAAAAAAAACATTTTTATATGAAATGAAGCCTATGAAAAACAAAGAAATCGATTTTGCTTATTTATTATTGTACACGCAACACAAAGCAAAGGCGGCGGCGATTTTTTGTTTGTCGTAAATTTATTCAAAGATTTAAACAATAAATAAAAGAACAACAATACATTTTCCCGGAAAAAGTAAAAAAATTAACTATTAGACCTTAGAATCAGCATAAGTAAAAATTTTATTGTATCTCCCCAAGTTTACAGAAAAAAAAGTTATGGGACAAAGCTTGAAGAAAAACATTAAAAATTAGAAAAAAACGATCAGAGCAGCGAACATTAAAAATTCATACCCCGCTTACTATAAATCCTAAAAACTTTTACCAAAAAACCGCTTAAAAAAGCATAATAACAGCCTTTTTTCCTGTAACGCAATACCTATACCTTTAATTCGCCTAGAAAAAGGTATAAGACAAAATTAAATATCAAAAAATAATTTTTTTTTGCTCCGTATTTTGAATATATTTTTTATCAATTTTTTTTCCGGTTTTAGAATGTGTTAATTCAATAGACAATTTAATTTTGGACAAAGAAAAATTCCACTTATTAGTTTTGTTCGCCTAGCTCGATAGGAGAAAAAAAAATTCGGAAAAATTTAAAGTCCCTATGGTTAACTGTTAAAATAAAATTGCCTAATTGGTTAAAAGTGACAGGTGTAAAATTTTCACATAAATTAATCTGTCGTTTGTAACATTACATTATAAATTTTAAAAATCAAAAACTGCACCTACACAGAAAGAAACAGTAACTAGGTAAATAATAATGAAAATGAGCTCGAATTTGTTATTCGGGGGTTTTCAAGGTCGCTGAACACGAATAGGACATTGGTAAGGACCTACGGAGTACCTGGTGTGCGCCAAGGATAGTGTAAACGTCGTCTTCTGGAGTGGAGACAAATCCTCCTAAAATCAGCCCAATTTTGTTACTTGGGGGGTTTTTGTCATCATTTTTACTGCTTTCTTCTACTTCTTTTACTTCTTCTTTATCTTCTTCATTCACAAAAACTACATTTTGCTTGAAAAATATTTCTTTTCTAATATAAATAATAAACTTAATGTTTGTGCAAGACTGCACAAACATTAAAACAAAATGTGCTGGCACAGACATTCCCAACACAATTTTTGCAAACTAAATTGCAGATGAACCCATGTTTTCTGCATCCACATGAGATTGGGCGCACCAGGTACTCCGTAGGCCCTTGTCAATGTCATATTCGTGTTTAGCGTCCTCAAAACCCTTTCGAGTAAAGAAATTGGGCTAATATTAGGAGGATTTGTAATGAAACTCCAGAAGATGACGTTTATATCATCCTTAGCGCGCACCAGGTACTCCGCAGTCCATTGTTAATGTCATATTCGTGGTCAGCGACCTTGGAAGGCGCTGATGACAGGTGGGCGCGATATTGAACAAATTCTCGTAAAACCCTAGGGGGCTGACGCTAGTTCTAAATGTGGCGCGCCAGGTGACCGGCAGGACCTTGCCGTCTTCGTGATCAGCGAGCTCGAAACGCAAGTATCAAATTTGGGCTTATTTCCATCATTATTTACCTATACTTTCAAGTCAAGAATTTCTGTGTGACATCAACTCCTTGCCCAGAATTTTTTGGGTTGTGTGAGATGGGAATCAATTCCAAGTGGCGTGTTGCATTTTAGAAAATAAATGATAAGAGTTTAAATAAAATATGAAACAAGCTTAATTTAAATTAGTAAGAAATATATATTATTTTGGCATTATTCGGATTAATGAAGAATGTAATTTTTGCTTAATTTTGCACCAAAAATAATAAAATTTCAGTCGTAACATAAATTAAAAAAGATGTAAAAACAGAACGATAGACAATCCATATTACGCAGACTTTTCCAATTCTACTTACCGATCTTGTAAATTCAATAATAAATACGATATTTACATTGCTTCATCAAAAATATAGAACATAAGGAACGAGGCCTAAGGATCATCGTTGTGAATGCAATAACTATTTACGGGTCTTTCGAGGTTCCATATTTAAGTTCATATCGAGGATATTTTTGATCAAACATTGCGGGCCGAGCAAACAAGGTTCTTATCACAAAATATAAAAATAATATAAAGAAAACTATTCAACTTGGCAACAGGTCAACATTTTTGGAATTTCGGACGTAAACGTTTTACCACTTTTAGTGTGAAAATTAAGGTTTTTTTCAATGCACGAGTGATTTTTAATATTAAAATGTGGTATGAGACAGAATTTAAAGGAATATGTCGTAAAATGGAATTAAACAATTCAATTATTATTCTTTTGAAATTCTATAAGAGGCGGCAAAAAAAAGGCTGACTTCTGATTCATGTTTAACAATCGGAAAGTAGAGGAGTGTGCACACAAAAAATCGCATTTACCATTATCCGAATAATTACTAATATTGTAAATATTTCTGCAGCATCAAAGTGGGTTCTGGATTTCGTTTGGAGAATACCGAATAATGGTAAACATTTTTAACCATTATTCGTTCTTTTAACGTTAACTGAGTTTTTTGTAGGCGGATAACTAGTTAAGGTTGATTAATATTCATTATTTACGCAACAGTTAAACTGCCAACAACACTTAATCTGTATATACTGTATATACACTAAATAAGATAAACTATAATAAAATTGAGAACAAAACAATACTGTATAGTTACTACTATTACTAGGAAATTTACAATATTTTCAAATACCCTGTATGGCAATTAAAATTTAAACTCACAAAATCTGTCCATAATCAATAATAACTAAATAAAATTCATCGAACAGCACGAAAACCCTGTTGATACGCTTAGTTTTGTATGTTCAAGAGTTGTAACTAAGGAATGTGTGTGTTGCCACTTTTATTGTCTTCTCGATAACAATGGTTTTCAATACATATTAGTGCTATTTTAAGTGTGATCGCTGGCTGGTAGCTTGTTCGCGAATTATGACAACGTGGCGATGAAACTTTGGCCGGTTCACTGTTATTTGAGCGGAAAAGAGTATATCATAAGCTTAAAAATAATTTACTAGTGTTAGATTTTATTCAATGCTTCGTCCGGTTGGGTGTGAGTAATAAATGAGTCACTGACAGAAATTTTGGATTTAGGTATAGTTATAAATTTTTTTAAAATTAGAAAACTTTAAAATGCATTTCAAAAATGCATTTTTCTAATGCACAAATATGTAGTTTTTCCTTTCCCTTCGTGAAATTTGATACAAAGTTTGTAGACGTTGTATACGAATCAGATGCAAAAAACCGCATTCTTAAATCATGCTACTGCACAAATCCCTCGTAAGACCAATTTTTGTGCTACGTTTCCCCGACCATGTTTTGGTAACATAATTTATAACAAAAAAACAATACATTTTTAAATTTGTTATTGTTAGTAATATTAATATTATTTAACAAGTTAAATAATCCATTATTTGACTTGTTAAAAACCTTAAGGCTTTAGAAATATTTTGACAAACTTTGACGGCTTGAAAGATTACTTTTGTTGCCATAAAAATAATACAGAACAAAACCTGGTTTAATTGTTATTTGACTTGATATTTTAAAAATTGTACAGAAATTTCAAAATAATTTTAAAATAAAAATTGCATATTTAAAAAAAAATCGACAGGGTAGATTAAATATGGGCATCCAAATTGGTAGGTATTGTTATTAAGAAGTGATCCAATTTATTATCAAGTCAATTTGATACGGTATTAGGTCGAAATATAGATAGTTGTACTTTCCTGCACTAGTGCGAGAAAGTGACACTTTCGGAACCAAAGTACGAAAGTAAACAAATATGCACAGTCGTAGAAAAAAAGTTTTTTTTTACTTTGTATATAATTTATTAAAATGTAAATTTTAAATGTATAAATTGTAACGTTTTATTAAATCCAATAAATTAAAAATAAAAACAATTAAATGCAAACATGGGTATTTTAAAAGGAATTTTATAATGGAAAACAAAAAGCTGCATAAAACACATGAAAAAGTGTGTTTGTGACATATAAATTCCATGTAGAATTGGCTTTGAGTTTTCTCTATGTATTGTTTCAATAAATTTTAATCTAAAATGTTGTTTTAGTCCATGCGGAAAAATTTTTGCAACAAAGAAATCTTTATTGCCACGGGTTTGACCTAGCCGAAGGTGTTATGAATCTTTTATGAATAAAGCAGAATCCCAGGGTTTATATGCAAGAAACGTAGTTACTTACTTGGTTTTTGCAACTTTAACATCGTTTTTCTTAGGATATTTAAGAATTAAGTACCGTCGTATTAAAAACTAACAAATATTGTTTTAAGTATAAACAAAAACGAATTATTTCTGGAAAAATTATACCTAACAGAGCCGCTTGTACCGGTTGTTCAAAAAAGAAAGGACGCCGGCTGTATCTCGCAAATAATTTATACCTTTTGGGACAAAATACTTTAAAATGAAAAAAAGTCAAAATAATATGAATTTTCAAGTTTCAAAACCACCGCGAGATGGCGCAACCACAAGGTAAATTAAAAAACATTTTCTCAAAAAAACTAGTATTAGTACAATTTAATAACATCAGCAAAAACTTTAACTAATTTTGCATCAGTTTGGTAAAGGACTTTTTTTCGTATTTCCATAATAAGGGTAGGGAAAGATGATAAATAATGCAACTTTCGAATAGCTTTATCTCCCACGTATATTTTAAAAATTTAAGTTGATACATATTTAATAATTAAATGTTATTTATTACTCAGTATATTTAATTTATTAATATAAAAAACAGTTTTAATGATAATATCAAAAACAATAAATATTTTAGGACAGAATTTCCAAAATTTGGCTAAGCTAACACGTGTAACCAGAGAGTAATATATTTTTATTTCTTGTTTTATATTTAAATCTGAAAATTGCCTTCCAGCAACGCCATAAACAGAGCATATACCGCGGCAATGCCACCAACGTTGCATTTTCTTTTGATGTGTAAAATTCAGTTTTCGGTTTGTTGTTTTAGTCATAAAGAACTTCTCAATTCAAAAGTTTTTATCATGATATTATTTACATTTTTAAATATCTTAACATCATTTGCGTAAAATATAAAAAAATATATTATTGTGAAATTAATGTATAAGTTCTTAATTGTAAAAAATGGTATCGGGTCTCAAATGTAAAATAAATTAATGGTTAATTTAAAGAAAAAACAAGCTTTTATTCACATGTCCAAAAAAAAAAAAATCTTTAAATTAATTCAAACCCATTAACTTATTACACTACACCATTTATATGATATAAAACCCCGTTTTTTGGGAAAAAAACAATAATGATTCTAAAATTTTTTTAAAATGTTTTTTAATAAGGTAAATCTCGCGACAAGCTTTTGTATCATATAAATTGTGCAGTGTAATAAATTAATGGGTTTGATTGGATTTAAAGTAATTTTTCTCTTTTAAGTACATGTAAATAAAAGCTTGTTTTTATTTACATGTACAAAAAAGAAAAATAAACTTTAATTTAAATCAAACCCATTACTTTATTATATTACCCAATTTATATCTTAGAAAAGATTGTAGCAAAATTTACCTGTGTAAATAAACAAGAATACAATATGTAACTTAATTCTAACATAAGTTATTCTAAAAGAAATTATATGTTCTTTTATAAGACAGGTAAATCTCGCGACAAGCTTTTGTATCATATAAATTGGGTAATGTAATAAATTAATGATTCAATTTAAAGTTTTTTTACTTCATGTAA
The DNA here is from genome assembly GCA_019359885.1 of Listronotus oregonensis. NCBI lineage: Eukaryota > Metazoa > Arthropoda > Insecta > Coleoptera > Curculionidae > Listronotus > Listronotus oregonensis. Next base: position 8,273 of record JAHBCN010013617.1, read on the forward strand.
ATAAAAGCTTGTATTTATATTATTTATTTATTTTTTTGATATTTATAGAGGTGAATAAAAAAAAATATTATAAATCTTTTGGGAGTCCCCATTTTTGGATTTAAAATGTTGTACAGCTAACCATCTTATATTCCCAAAAAAACATTTAAAAAATTTTAGCTCAATCAGCTAAGGAGAACTGCTTTAAAATTTAATTGCAAAAATTGACTTGAACAAACATACAAACAAATTTTGCAAGTTAAATAAACACTTGTAAAGATACCAAACATCGCGCTGCCTAGTCATAAACCTTTTAATTAGCCAATATGTACCAAAAATATTTGTATTTTTTTTAATATGCAAAAATATTTTAAATAAAAGTAAGCCAGATTCATATTTTCTTTTCAGGTCCTAAGATCCAAAACGGAATATCATTTTATCAATCACGCGCTACCTCCAGCAAGATCAAAGCGGAGTGTTGCACATACGAGAAAGCTCAAATCAGATCCTTTGGTAAGTTTATGATCATTATTAAAATCTTTTATAATTAAGGAAAAAATAATTTGAAATTCAACGAAACAAAAGAATAAGGGGTTTTGTAAAAGTATAAAAAATGTTGGGATTAACTTTAAATTTTAAAAAGCTAAAATAAAGGGGGTCCTTGATCGTTCTTTAGCCCCTTTAAACAAGGGCGTACTTAAAACCAAATAATTAATTGGTAATGGTTGAAAGAACCGAAAAATTTTTTTGAATTGCAAAAAAAAATATTTTCCTTCCCTAAAAAATCCCAGTTTTAAAGCAATTCTCTTTTTTTTTTGTGATTTGCAAAATTTGTCTTAATTTTCCCAAAATTTCCCAAAAATTTTTTTTGGAATGAGGAGCAATTTTGCTTTTTAAAAATTTTTAGGACTACCAGGAAATTTCAAATTAGACCACCTCGGTCCTGGTCCCGGGATATAGTGAACTGAGTGTACTCAGTCCTATTGACCCCTATAAGCTGACATATCGCCTGAAACAGAAACAAGATTAACTAAAATGAAAAATTTAAAAAGATATTAAAATTTAATTTAAAACAATTTGTATAAAATTTGGGACATTCTAAGAATTTTTTAAATATTTATGACGTTTTGTCATAAAATAGAATATAGAATATATTTAAAATTATTAATTGAAATTTTTTAACTTGCTATGGTTTTTAAAAAACCATAGATCATTTTACGAAACTTTGACAATAAATTTGATCAAAATTTTTTAAAAAAAAACTTTTTCAAACAAAAAAAAAATTTTTTTTTATCAAATTTTTTTTGGGATTAACAATAAATATTTGTGGTGGCCCAGACCTCACTTTTATTTTTTATCTGGGACTTTTTTTCCCTAATTTAAAAATTTACGACCCAAAGAGCCATTAAAATTAAAGGTGCTAGCTATAAGGTCTACAATTAAGTTAATAACCCATTTTTAAATATACGTACCCTTATTCATTGCGAGTCATTGGATATGCAGGTAGTTACTTATCCTTAATTACACCCTTGCTAGTAAGTTCCACGGTATTTTTTGTGTATGCGTATTTTTTTATACTATTTTAAGTATAGTCCAGTCACTGAACATATTTCCCTTTCAATGCTTTATTACTGCATAGACCGAGTTAAAATATTAATAATAATTGTAAAATAACACAAATAACAACAAAGAAAACGAGTTAATATATGTGGCGGGATATATCTTACAAAAATGCTTAAAAACGCCCACCCCGTGTAACTAATTTTGGGGGCAAAAAATTTTGGAATTTAAAAAAACATTAATTTTTTTATTTAAACAAAAGCTTATGACAAATGAAGGGTTTTCGGGCAGTCAGTCCTTCCTTTGGGATAATATTTTTTTCTTAACTTTTTTATGAATTTTTTTAAATATATGGTTAAAGGGAGTAAAAACAAAAATTTTTAATCTGACACCATTTTAAAAGATTTTGCTTTAAAATTTTTTTTTGTACCCATTGTGCACAAGGGGTTATTTTTTTACCATCACTTTTTAAATTTGGGGATATTAAAATAAATCCATTTTTTGTCACAGATTACTTATTATATTTTTGTCTTAGTCAATTTAATATTTTTGTTAGTAGTAAAAGATTTTTAATCCTGATTTCAAACAATTGCGTTTTCTTATTTTGCTTTTTGTTAAATTATTTGTATTTGCCCATATACATATAATTATTGCAACGCAAGTCCTTTTATTTTTCTTTTATTAAAATCAAAAATTATTCCAAAGGCCTTTTTTTATCAAATTGAAGAGAAAAAATTGGGGTTATTTAGTACAAACTTTGGGTTTTTAAAAATTTGGTTTGACATTAAAAGGGGAAATATCAAACTTAAAAAATATTTATCATAGCTATGACCATAATTTTTCAGGCAACTCCTGGGAATTTTTAAAACTATATTAAAAAATAGCTATTTGTTTTATTAAGAGCGCAAATAAAATTTTTGGCTCTGAGCGAGATGTTTAACTCTCCTTTCGGGACCGAATCCCCCCCTCGCTGGGGTAGGGGGATCCTCCCACTGGTATAAATATTGGGTAAAATTAATGATTGATATTCAATTTGACAGTTCATTTTAAAAACTTCAAGCATCATTTTGCGTTTCAGATGTGTGTTATTGTAAAATGTTTTTTCAGTAAAAGGTATTTACGAAAAGAACAATAAAACTATTTAGTACCCTTTTAATTATTTTTACATATTATTGTATTACCCTATAAATTTTAAAATTTTTGTGTAACAATATCAAATTTTTGGAATTCTTCTATCTTTTTTCCTTTTTTAGGTTTTAAAAACCAGGCAATTCTCGGTATTAAATGTCTGGGTTTGATTTAAAATATATGTAATATTTTGGGAAAAGATTTTATTCATTTTTTTTTGGGAATATTGTAATATTTGGTGAAATTGTAGTAGACCTTCTGAATGCTGTTAACAAATTTTTGGGAAAATGTTGGTCCGGGTTTTCCCAAATTAAGGCAGTTAAATTTTAGACTGAATGCGTATTTATGTTTTATTCTTTACAATTATTTTTTATCTTTTTTAAAAATTCCATTATCAAAAAATATTACAAAAAAATTAAACACCAATACTGTTTTAAAAACTTTTTGATACGTCAAATAATCATTTGTTTATTTTTCTTGACAGCAGCGGAAGGGATGGCCTCTATCATATCAAACATATTCTCCCTGTTTATGAAGCAATATATTTAGTTTGAATAAAAAATTTTCCCATTAGAAAAAATTAATAAAATAAAGAAGGATACAAAAATTTTTACCCGTTTTTCGTAACTTTAAAATTGTAGTTTTTTATTTTTTTTTTTAAAGCGATAATTTGGAACCCTCAATGTAATTTATAGATAATGAATTGTTTCTTTAAAAACCCTTTTCTATCTTTTGTATAAAAGAAAAGTTTAAAAATTAGAGTTTGTAATATAATAACTATTTTTTAATTACTTTCTATAACTAAAGTTGTAATTTGCTTTATTTATCTTGGGTTTGTCTTTATACAAGGGGTTTTATGAGTAGGTATAATATTATTTATAAAAAAGTACATTTCTACCACTTTTTTAATGGAAATTTCTCAGAACGATGTAGGGACTTTTTCCCAACATAAACTTTTATTATTCTGTATAACTAAAGTTGGTAATTTGCATTTCTATGTTGAAGCATTCAACTGGAACATGCCCAAGGTGAAGTAGTTAAATAAAAACAGGTTAGTAAAACTTATTTTCTTCATACCAATTTATTTGTGTATTAATTGTTATATATTATGTATGTCATTTAGATTTTTGTATATAATTCCTTCCTAAGAATCTGTAAGATCTAATAATTTTTCTTATTTAAATACATATATATATAGTTACAATTCTCACAATTTTAATGACAATTCGTTGGTTTCTGATTCCAGCGCCACCCTCTAATGGTGTCAGGTTTGACGGGTTTCTATTCACCGTTTCTTTTGATCAACTCAGGCGACAATGAAAAAGACGCATCTTTGGAAAAAGTTTTGGCAGCTTTATGTTTATTTTGAAACCACTCATTACAGATTGCTTGCTGGCGCTTGTTGAAAAAATAGTTTTATCCGAATTGGCAAATGGATAAAGTTATACTGGTTAGATCTTGAATATAAGGATTTTCAGAGTAATGCCCTATTTTACCTTATCTTAACTTATCTAAAGTGTCCTATTATAGTTGGTTTAAGGAGTTGTTCATAAACATTTGACATAGAAAGGAAGAGAAAATGTGTCTGTTGTAAACAAAAACAATTAACAAACAAATATCAGTTCATTTTCAATAGAGTTTAAATAGTTTTATTTTTACATGAACCACCTGTGGCTAAAGTACACCACTAGTTGTTCATCAGGATATTTCCACAACCATGACTTATTTTATATATTCTAGTTCTTGAATGTCAATATGAAAAAGTATCTATAAAGCCATATTCTTACATTAAAAGAAAAAAGGTTTGTTCAGAGTTTATTGGTTTTAAGCTTGTACCTATTACTTCTTGAAATGACCTTTTTATGTTAATCGACCCATATGCCAGCACAACACAGTGGCCAAACGTTTTCAGTTGATAATGGTACTAATGTCACATTCAGCCACGTATCGACGCTTTGTCTACATTCTTCAGGGCAATTATTTTAAATAAGACATCTGTTACAGTTGAGGATATTTGTGTCAATCTGCTTTATTTAATATTCATTTGGGAAGGCCTAAAAGAAATTATCTGATGCCCACAATAATTCTTGCGTGAATACACAGGAAGGGTTTTCTAGCGATAGCGCTGAATCGGTTTTTAATAAAATGTAGAAACCAACAGGATCACGCTATAAACTCTCTACAGACTCTTTATAGACTTCATTGACATGTGCATTATCAAAGTACTATTACAGTTTTGCGCCCTCCCCACTCCCCCTCCCGATGAAGAATTTTTGATTCTAGAAACGATTGAATTTGTATTCTTTTTTCATTAATTTTATCGTTAAATTCCAAATTTCGTAAAATATTCGTAATTTTTTGAAATTAGGGACATCTAAAAATGTGTGCATAAAAAAACTGTTGAGTGAAAAAACTATAACTAGCTATGGATATGGTATACGACTGTATTTTGACATCTGATGGTTGCATTTAAGGTTCTAGACCACGTTAACTTATTAATAAAAAGTTTCCATTTGCCATAACAACATGGATGGAAGCTGTATAAATGGCGAACCTGGTCAATTACTTTTAAAATTTCATATTTTTATTTAATCTGAAATTGTCTGAAGATGTTGGCAATAATGACTGTAGTGTTATGTTTTAATAATAATAGCAATATATTTTTAAATTCCATATGCTTGAGACCTGGTCAAATACATTTAAAATCAATTAAAATTTGATGCTGTTTCACCATGAATTCCATTAGATCTCAAACTCCATATGGGGTGAGTACTTGAAGTTCATGTAAAATCAGTCTGATCGTTATATACAGGTAGCCGGCCACTGGCTCTTAGGCCATCAATAACTCATTTAGCATTTATATGTTCCACATTTTCTGCTTTCCAAATACTAACCCATTCATATGGTTGTAAAATGTACTTAGTTGGATAAATATCTTTGGCATTTGCGATTAATGATGGCACAGTATTAATTTATGATAAATAATTATAGATATCGTTCAGCGGTGTGAACCATGTTTATAAAGAATCAGTGGAAGTCCATGAAAAAAGTATTATTCTTACTTTATCGGCCGAGTGATGATCGCGTTCTTAAATTTTGCAATGGACTTAGCAATTGTAAAATTAACAGGTTTAGAATGTTTAACAAAAAGTCATTGCATGAAGAATTGTTATTTAATGATTTTAACATTCTAAACTATTTGTTAACTTAACAATTTGTTAGTCGAACTAACTAAATTCTTGTATATCTCACTGAGCATTGCACCACCTCGAGCACTGTGTTGATTATCGAGCATCTGGCCACTTAGGGTCCACATTCTCACAGTGTTTGTAACAGAACTTCTCCAAAACGGCTTTACAAAGCGTCTTAAAATTTTCTGTGTGTATATTTAGTAGGTTTGAGAATAGGACGTAAACTATTTTTCATACTGCAAGGTGATAAGGGTGGTCCACCCCAATTTTTAACTTTTAATCTTATTTTTTTATTCGATAATAAATAATAAAAAGCTACACTTCAGCCCTAAATTGCACCCTTCTACCATGACACCTATTGCTATGCACGATATTAAGAATGAGAACGACGCCAGTCCCGGTCTTATGTTTTCATGACGTTTAGCTCTATGAATTTATAATAGATGGCGGTATATTCTTTTATCCATACAACTTTTTACCATCGTTTGAAATCCAGCTGTGAATAATAATGTTAGATGGCGCTGTGTTTCAGTTTTTCTAGAGTTATACCTTTTATTCTCTTATTACATGTCACGATTCTGCCAGGTATCAAATAGTTTTTTATAATTATGCTGTATATTGTGTTATAATTAGCTTAGATGGAGTAAGAATGTAGATGTAGACTGGTAAATCGGTAAATGAGTAAAGGGGTAGATGGGTAGATGGAAGGATGGGTAGATGAATAGATGATGAATGGTGATTGGGTGGATAGGTTGATGTAAGAAGATAGGTAGATGATGGAATTGAATGAGATAGATAAAATATTGTGTACCATAAAAAATTAAAATAATAAATAATGTTTTTTTATTAATTATATCAAAAATTCTAGACATTCTTACTATAGTTAAATATAAAGGACTATGAGTCTGTTGGTTAATAGTATATTTATATAATAGTGGACAACCGACTTGTAAACTGGTATATTGATTTTCTAATAATCCGAAATATTTATATTATAATAATAAAAGAAATTTAATTTATTTAGTTAATTGCTTGATTTAATGTAATCTGACGACGACAATCATTGTTTAGAGTTATTTAAATTTACAAACTTAACATGTTGAAGTACTTTTTCCCAACTTATTAAAATGCAAAGAAAAATTGTTTTACTAAACATGGTAGAACCCTGTTAGGGGTTTAATTTAAAAGTCACTGTCAAGTTTTAGGTTTAGTGTAAAAGGGGGGGCCTTTTGGGTAAAAAAAAATTAAACCTATTATAAAAAAATTATTAAAATTATAATTTAGAAAAATAGTATTAAAAGTCATTTTTTAAAATTTAATGTGTGTTAAAAAAGGCATTTGTCATGTTATTTCCTAAAAGAATAACATATTTTAATAAATTTGTAAGCAATATGTCAATGATGTGCTAAATGACATAAAGATCAACTTTTTATGAAGATAAAGATTCTTCAGAGGCAAGTTTCTTTATATCTTTCAGGAATCAAAATTTTTGGAAAACTTTTTCCGGCTTTGGTATATGTCGCAGTCTCGCTTGATCTGTCACAAAACCTACAGCGTTCATTGACAGTATTTTCTCTATTTTTCGAAGTGATACGTCAAAGGGTCGTGTCCTGTCAGGAAGTTGGTAACTATCCTGAGTTCGTTTTTTCTTTTTGAAGTCCTAATAGCTTTTTGGTATACCGGGTGTTGCTCCGCCGAGCGGGACATAGGAAATCCCATGTAAATTTTGAAGTAGTCAAATATTGGCTCCCCTAATTATTTTAGAAAAAAATGCTATAAGGATTTATTGAAGAGCACAATAAGTTCCACCCAAAATGAAAAATTTGAGCATTTTTCAACCAACCAGTAAAGAGTAAACTGCTTAAATACTTCTGCAACGTAGTTTCTCATTATGCACCCTGTACTCTAGAAATCAATAATAAAAACACCATATCTTATCAGTGACAATTTAGATCATTAATTTATAATGTCATTGCCAAAACTGAACAATTTTAAACGGGAATTTAAAAAAGAATCCTCGCATTTCATTTTAGTTTAAAAGCTAATTCCAACACATGCACTCACAGTTACGCAAGACAATAAAACAAATTTGTCTACATTTAGAAATCAATTTATGACAAAAAATCAGGATTTAATCAAATGCTCAAATATTCCTCCATTAACTGCCAGACAATAACAAACGATTATAAAACTCATTTCTTACGTTGGCTAGTTGGTACATCGATATTCTGGCACATTCAGCGAAAATAGCATTCATTAAGCTGGTCTAAATTTTTTATATTTTTGTTGGTATAAAGCTTAGTTTTTAAATGTCCCCATAGAAAAAAATCGTTTGGCGAAAGATCCGGAGACCTGGCTGGCCAAGATATTGCGTGGTTCGGGCCTATGATGTTATTAAATGCGTTGTTCAAGTATTGCACAGCTCTGGTACTGTGTGCTGGGCAGTCCATTTGATACCAAATCTTTTTGATTTTCACGAGCAAGATTGTTCAAAGCAACAAAATTGTTCCTCTAAAAGTTCCAGAAAGTACTCCGCATTCAAATTTCGGTCAAGGAAAAATGGTCCAAGGATATGGTGGCCGAAAATTCCCTAAAACATTATTTTGTGGATATTGAGTCCCTTGTCTCAAACAAATCGATTTTGGTTTTCGTTACTCCGTCCAGCAATTTTGGTTGGGTTCGTTGTTCATGTAAAAGCGTGGAATATTTTGTAAAATCGTCAGTGTGTCTCTTCATCCAAAATAAAATTCCTTCCAGTTTGTCTCCGTCTCTTAATTCTTTCGGCCTCTTTCTACAACTAAGTATTTTTCATCTAAAATTTCGGTTTTGGGAATTTGTCTAATGATTTTTTTTTTTTCGCAAAAACGTCCATTTTCTTCACATTTGCAATTATTGATTACTGTGCCTGTAGTTTCAAATTTTTTTATCGTCCGTTCTATTGTCGATTTACTATTGGGAAAATAGGCTGCAAACATGTCCGCTACTCTTCGGTAACTATTTCCCTGATAAAACCATTTTATAATAGTGGTTTTTTCTTAATTTGAGTAGTTCATTATTTAAAAATGATGTGACATTGATCTGACAACTTGAAATTAAGAGGTTAAATAATTTTTCTGGTATTTTATTATAAACTTCTAATAATACAGGGCGCGTATGAAGATAGGAGATTCGTAACTTATTTTAGTATTTATCTCTTAACTGGCGGACTGAGAAGAGCTGAAATTTGTACACTCGGTACAACTTTTCGTGCTCTTTAAAAAATTCCTAATAATATTTTCTTCTAAAATAATTAGCGGAGCCAATATTGGACCACTTCAAAATTTACATGGGATTCCCTATGTTCCGTTCGACGGAGCAACACCCGGTACTATAGGCGATTATGAGATAAATCTCTTTGCCTGTCATTGGCCTGGAACGTTAATCCAGTAAGTCACTGTTAGCCCCCTTTTGGAGTTTTTCCACTGGGGATTTGGGGACTTTTGAGGGTGATTTTGGGGGGGTTGGAGGCGTTTTCGGGTTTTGTGCCCTGGAAGACCTTTGATCAGCGTGTTTAAAACTATTCACTATGCAAAGTTTAAAAACAATTGGATAAAATTTATTTTCCCTAAAAAAATTGCAAAATCCTTTAAAGTGCGTTTATCTCAGAACGGCTGCTCCTGAACTTAAATAAAGTATACATTTTTGATGCAGATGGATTTAAAGTAACTTTTTTTTAATAAACAGTCAATATTCTAAGCCTAAAAATTACGACATTTAAAACAAGTGAAGGTAGGCCGTAGCTGGCGCCCTCTAGTAGCAAAATCAAAAGCGTGGACGAATTTAATTTCTCGCCTCCAAAAAACCCAGATCCCAATTTTTGTACCGCTGGCTTGAAATTTAATCAAATTATTTTACACCCTGTATTTTAAAAATTATTTAACTTTCAAAACATTTCTAAATTCATATTTACTAAATCTTATTTTCTTCTTTTTTTTTTTTTTTTTTTTTTTTTTTTTTTTTTTTTTTTTTTTTTTTTTTTTTTTTTTTTTTTTTTTTTTTTTTTTTTTTTTTTTTTTTTTTTTTTTTTTTTTTTTTTTTCTTCAACCACACATGAGCATTTTAATTTACATATTCGTAATCAGAAGGTCAAAATACAAAAGAAACACCTTTCTCTCTTATTTTATCTAAAAAAAAAGTTTCTCATGAATGTTCAAAAAACAAAAAAGTAAAAAATTTAACAAATAACCTTTTAAAAACCGAGTAACAAATTGTTTAAGCCCACTTGGATTTAAATTCGAGATTAAAGTCTTTACTATAAATGTTGTCTTATATTTAATCAACGTGTGTCTCTTCTTTTTTAATCATTTATCTTAACTAGATTGCATTTGCCAGTACTTGATTATTTAACTTTAACCTAAACAGGATTTATATCGAGATTCAAGTCACGTACCTTCTTAAGAGACAAAGGATTTTTCTCCAGAGGGATAAAGGAATGGTCAAGAAAAATCGACAGGCTTGTTTTTGTTTGCTAAAGATTGGAAAAAAGTCCTTTGGCCTTTAAATAAAATTAATGAAGGTGCGAAGGTGCTTGTTAAATCCAATATATTTTTTAAGATTGGTTTTATTTTAGGTATTTTTAGTTTTAAAAAATATTTTAAATATATGAAATATACAAAATATATGGCATGATGTTTGTTGAAACACCTAAAAACATAACAGCAAGATTGTAAAAGTACAGGGTGCCCCATTTTGGATACCTTTGCGGGGTATCTCCGTTATTTTTAATTTTAGCGGGATACGTTTTGCGACAGTCTGCTACTTTTTCGCGAAGCTTAAGATACTCCTAACAAAATTTTCATAGCACTATTAGTTTTTAAAATACAGGGCATGTTTGAAAATATTGCATTTTGGGACCCCCCTCGTATCTCCGTTATTCTTTAACTTATCGAAAAGGTAAAGGAACACCCTGATAGATTTTTTACCGTAGAATGCAGTGGTGTAGATAATTTTTGTTACATATTTACTATTTTTGAGTTATAAACCAAACTTATGTTATTTTTTTAAACTATACAGAATAATGAAAATTCTGAAGAAGCTTCGGAATTATATTTCCAAAGGTAAGAACCTTTTATTGCTAGGAAAATCTCTATTATCATTTTTTTTTAATTTTAAAATATATAATGTTATAAATACCAAATAACAATATTCTAAAATTAAATAAATAACTTAATCTATATTTAAAAATTATAAACTTCATCAAGTCCTAGGTCTTTCTGGATTGTTCCTAGTACCGATGCTGCATTACCCCGTTGCACAGCTAAACCAATTCTTTGGATAATGAAACTTTGACTGAAAACTTGAAATGAGATTTTTGCATTGTATTTTTTTGCAAATTTCATTAATAAAACCCTTAGCCTCATCACCCAAAGGATCAAAAGTTTCAACAGCAAAAGGAATGAAGATAAAGCGTTCTTCAAGCTCTTTATATTTTAGATGTTTTTTATTCTCGGCAATACGAGCAACCGCACCTACAAAATTAGAAGTTTTGTCCAGATAGGATTTTGCAAGTGTATGGCTGCAAGTAGCGTCCCAAAGTAATTGTTTTCCATATTTCCAGGGAATTAAGGACATTCCATCTACCCGTTTTCCATCGCTTCTGCAAACTCCAAGAGGCTCTAACACAGAAGGATTTTCAGCTAAAATCAGAGCTCTTTTGATAATGCATTTATCTGACTGTCTAGAAGAACGCCCTGCGCTTTTTTTTGCAGCTTAACCCATGTAGGCCATAAATATCAGCATTTTCGCCGCAAACGCAGGTTTGCTCTCCACACACAGGCAGACCAAGTCTGAGAGCGATGGAAATATGGAATGTTTTGTTATCTAACAAATTTCCCAAGGACGAAGATGGAAGTGCGTTAATCCAAGCATTACTTTCAGGGGCCTGAAGAGCAAGTAGACGTGCCTTATTTTCACTTGTCTGGCACATGTTTGTAATATATTTGTGACGAGCTTGGCAAATTAAAAAGTCAAAATCTTTCTGTTTTTTGGTAATTCTTGTGGTTGATTTTGAAGGATTTAAACAGATAACCATTTTATAAAACAATTGCTGAAATCATTATCTACTGTCGCAAGAATATAGGAAGGTAAAATTTTGGAAAGTAAACCTGACACGTCATTGATTGAACCTAAAAAGGCAGAAATAGACAGGGTGGATGTATCTCTTATTCCAAGACCTTCTAATTTTACTGGAAGAGTGCTTTGTAACCAAGAATTTAATTTAATATCACAATTTGTTATGTCTTGAACCAAACTTTGTAATACATTATCAAAATTACAAAGTAATTCTGAAGATTTCCAACAAGGTGAACATCTTAACAAATAAGACATTCGAGGTATGGCAAAGAAATATTTTAGTAAATAAGTAGGAAATATGTGAGTCTATAAATTTTAATTTGGTGCTAAGAGATTTTAAAAATTCTGTCTTTTTATTAATTGAGTATTCAATTTCATTTGACGAAAAAGCACTTCCTAATAAATTAAAATTTGAAAAGGAAATTACTGACAAATTAGGAACAACACTTAAAAAATTTGATAGTATATTGGAATGATCTTTAGATAAAACAGTTAATTCACACTTATCAAAATTTAAATTTATTATAATTATCATTATATGTTTGTGTTGTTAGATATCCAGAAAAAAGGTAACCGTTTCTTGAGATATTTGCTCGTTTAAAAGCCAATTTAGTTGAGCACGAATCCTTTGTTCGCCAGCGTCCTAAAACATGCAACAAAGATAATAGATTAAGAAAAGAGATAAATGTTTTGGGATATATAGAAGCAACACCTTCATCCTCATGTAAAAAAATTGAGAAGAAAATAGGTGTGCCAAAAACTGACGCTCAGAAGATCTTGAAGAAATACATTTCTTGATAATACCTTTCCTCAAAGATGGATAGGTACCAACGGACCTGTTAGATGGCCTACACGATCTTCAGATCTCTCAATTTCAGATTTTTTTATGGGGCTATATACATCATGAAGTATATAAAACACGATATGACAGCAAAGCATAACTTCGAGAGGCAATTTATTTAGCCTTTCAAAACCTGCGAAGGAGACCAATTGTTCTTTTTAATGATATTAAAAAATTACAAAGATGTGTCAATTTTGCATTAGAGAAAATGGTCGTCATTTTCAACATCACCTTTAAATTTTTCTTTAATGTTTTTTTTATTTGTTATATTGTTACTTTACGCTACAAAACGGTTGTTACAAATTTACTGTAATAAAAAAACTAAATAGGTATTTTTTAAAATGTTATGCATTTATAAGAAGATATATACTTGCAAGGTACTCAATTCTTTGTTAGTAATATGTAACTTTCAATTATTTATTATTGTTATTCATGGCCTACTATTAAATGATGCATTTAGTTTTAGAAAAGTGTCATTTATTTGTGTGTTTTTAAGAAAAAGTGCATACTATTATATATTTTTGAAACGTTAAAAGAAAGACAAATTTTATAGTTTATAAATGTACATGGTGTCCCATTTAAAAGAACATAAATTTGGTTTATAGCTTAAAAATAGTAAACATGCAACAAAAATTATCTACACCACTGCATTCTACAAAAAAATCTATCAGTGTTATTTTACCTTTTATAAATTTAAGGATAACGGAGATACGAGGGGGTCCCAAAATGCAATATTTTTAAAAATGCCCTGTATTTTAAAAACTAAAATGGCTGTAAAAATTTCGTTAACGGCATCTTTAGCCTTACAAAAAAGTAGCATACTGTCGCGAAAACCGCATCCCACTAACGTCAAAAATAACGGAGATACCCAGCAAAACTACCCAAAATGGGACACCCTGTACAGAGTTTTTGATTATATTTACGCGACAGAAAAAAATGTTTTATATAAAAGTTGTAGGTTTTTTCCATATTATCTTTTAAAATTATCAGTAAAAAAATATCGCAATAAAAAAATGGAAAAATATAGGCAAATTCAACTTTTTTAAATGGAACACCCTGTATATTATGCTTTACAATGAAAGATCTTTTTTTCTATTTCAAATATATACATTGATAATATTTGGATGAACCATTTTTGAGATATTTAAGCCAAAAATATAAATAAATTGAAAAAAAAATCATATTAGTATCAAAAAAGCTATGAAAACAATAAAATTGTTTTAACAAATTTGACGTATTGATATTGTAAAAAGTTGAAATTTATTATTTGAACTATTAAAAGTAGTTTGTATTGCTTTTTTGTCGATGGGCTATTCAGAAGAACAAAAAATCTTTATTATGCGTCTTTTTTATGGTAACAATAATAATGTGACGACAGTGCAAAGGTAATATTACTTATTATATCCTTAACAACGGGTACCATCTATAGATACTATTAAATACATAGTAAGAAAGTTTATTGAACAAAAAAGCTTTAAAATAAAGAAAAGGACTGCGGCACGACATGAAAACAAGTTTTGGATATCCTCTTTTTTCAGGATAATTATTATACTTTTTCTATTGGACTTGCACTAATTACTTTTTATAATTTTAGAAAATCCTAAAATATCAATCTCGGATGCGGCATCTGAACTTAATAAAACAGATTATAAAATTTATTTAACCTTAAAATTTTACAAATTTTATCCTTATAAATTTATGTCCGTTCAGAACCTTCCCGAACAAAACATGCAGGACCGACCTAAGTTTGCATTGGAAATAGCTAGGTTTATGCAGCAGAATTCAAAGTTCTAAAATTCTATTTACCGACAAGTCTTACTTCACTTTAGCAGGAATGTTTAATCACAAAAATAAACAATTTTATGGGTCCAGAAATAACCCTCACCAAATTCATCAACATAACAATTCTATTGTTTCCATGGCTTTCTAGATATTAATAAGAAACATTTTTTGTAATTTATTAATAATTTAACCTAAAATATCTCAAAAATGGTTCATCCAAATATCATCAATGTATATATATATATATATATATATATATATATATATATATATATATATAAAAACATTTGGGACACACTGTATATATATATATATATATATATATATATATATATATATATATATATATATATATATATATATATATATATATATATATATATATAAAAATAAGGAGGAGGGAAGTCTTGGCCGACCAGTTAAACAACAAAGGTAATAAATTTCTTGGGTATCGGTCCAGGAGAGGGCTAATTAAAGTGAAACACTTCTTAGTTTAACGAGCTTTCGAAAATATTTATTTTCTTCTTCAGGTCTACAATATGGAAAGAAAAAAAAATACAATAAAAAAGCAAATCTTTCTCAATTTTAGGTATACTTACAACTAAATGCATTATTTAGAAGTTGGTAACAGGATATTATTAAGTTTATGAAAAATTCATATTAATGTTTCTTAGTTCTAAGCTGATACATTTTTAAAATATTATAATTGTTATTAAATGTAAGACTAGTACAGAATGGATGGATTTCTATACCACTTTATTCATTTCAGGGTCGTTTTTAGTTTAACATGTATTTTTTTTAAATTTTATTTTTTTGGGAAAGCGAGTATAAGGTCCGGGGATATCTGGTTAAATTGATATTGTTAACTTAACTGGAAGATAGATTTACTTATGACTGAATGTGTATGTAATATGCAAAGTTGAAAAATTAGTAATGGTAAAAAAATATTTTTAAACAGTAAATATGTAGTGTCTTAATGATCACGGAGCTCTTTTCTCTCACATAAGAGCATGTGTGTATGTAGTGTATGTCGTGTGAGTGTGTAGGTATACCCTTATCTGTCACCTAAGGGTAAGTGTTTTGTGTGTGTGTGCATGTGTATGTGTATGTGTGTAAACCCTTATCTGTCACCTAAGGGTTAGTGTGCGTGTATGGGTGTATATGTTGGGGTATGTGCACCCCCCTTTTCTGTCACCTAAAGGGGTTTGTGTTTTTATGTGTGAGTGTGTGTGTGTGTGTGTGCATGTACGTGACCGAGAAAACACAAATTATAGATGTATGATGATGTTTTGTC
>JAHBCN010013618.1:0-24213 GCA_019359885.1 Listronotus oregonensis
AAACATTTTTTAAACTGATCGTTATAAAGAATATATAATGTAACAAATGAAAATATCCGAAAGGAAGTAAGGAGGTGAAAGAGCAAGTATGTATTTATGGAAACAATTAAAGTAGATATTAAATTTGTGTGGTATATTAAAAAAGTTTACTATAGTAAAGGCGGAAGTTGCAATGTAAAAAATCTAAGTAAGACGAGGCTGTTCTTAAAGTTATATTTAATATTTATTTGTTAAATTGTAAATAGACTTCCAAGGATAACTTTTTCTGCGGTATAGGCAGAAATTTGTAAATATAAATTTTTAATATTTTATGTTAAAGTATTCTGCCCAAATAAGTTTTAAATTAAAATCTGGGTCTTATACATCTGTATTTTAAACCAGTTATACGTCACACTTATGCTATCTCGTTTAATATACAAGGTGGCCCACCCCATTCGCCTTGGTTCTTCTACAGGAAATGAAAAAAGGGGAAAAAAACTTTTAGCAGGGCATTTTGGGGCCCCGGGGAGTTTTTAAAATTATTTTAAAATTTACAGGGTGCCCAAAAAGAAAGTAAATATCAAAGTTTTTTTTCTTTGGGAACACCCCATTTTTTTTCTTTTTTAGACCCCATGACCAAAAAAAAGGAGTTAGAAATTTTTCCTTCCAAAATTGACCGTTTCGAGAAATTTGGGGGGAAATTTTTAAAAATAACCTTTTTAAAATTGTTTCCCCTGAACATAAACGATGTCGAAATTAAATTTATTGCTTAGCTCAAGGTTTAATTTAACATCAAAAAAAATTTTCCCTTAATATTATAAATGTTAAAAAAAATTGTCAAAGTTTGGACACAAAAAAAATTTCCAATTTTGGAACCCCCCCGAAGGGCCTTTTTGAGGGGAAAAAATTCCCCTTTAAAAACCAATTGGGGTTTCCATATCTTTCTTCTTTTTTATGCAAAAGGGGTTTTAATTTGACTTATCATTTATTTTAAAAAGGAAAACCCCCTGATGAAATTAAAAAAACCTTTTTTATTAAGGATTACGTAGTTCCCTAAAAGACAAGTTTAAATTTTTAAAATAAGATGTATTTCAAGTAAAATGCAGGCAATAACTCCAATTTATTGTCATTTTAAAATATTAAAGCAGTTTTAAAAATTAGGATCGAAATATAGTAGAAGGCAACCTGTCCAAATGTTGAGCGAAATATGGTAAATTGCCTTTTTTCTTAGCAAATGTATCAAATTTAAATTTTTTTTAAAACCCGGATTATTTAACAGCATTTTTACTACTACAGTAACGATAATCCTATATTTTGGACCCTGATACCAGCACACAGGGTTTTGGTTAACGTGTGGGGTGGAATAATTGTAACACGAGTAGTTTTATTTTACCATAATAAAGTCTGATACATTTGCAAAAAAACAAGGGCAATTTAATATTATTTCGTCTAAACAATTAGGAAGGTGTCCCTTTCTTATATTTCGATCCTCATTTTTCAGAATGCTTTAATTTTTTAAAAATGACAATAAATTGGAGTTATTACTTTTGCCTGCATTTTACTTGAGATACTTTTTATTTTAAAAAATTTAAACTTGTGTTTTTGGAATCTCCCGGACCCTTTAATAAAAAGGTTTTTTATTCAAACGGTTTTCCCTTTTTAAAAAAAATGATAAGTCAAATAAAAAAACCCCTTTTTCATAAAAGCAGAAGAGATAGGTATGGAAAACCCCCAATTTGGTTTTAAAGGAAATTTAGTTCCGCGTCAAAATAGGCCCCCTAAATAAGGGTGTCCATTTAACTTAAAAAGTTTTTTAAAAAATGTGTGTAAACTTGAGGCCTTTTTTTCAACACTCTGTTAATATTAAGTAAAAATTTTATGTGATAGTTAATTTAAAACCCTTTTGTAAGCAATAAATTTAATTACGAGCAGCTAGTTATATGTTACAGGGTGTAAACAATTTTTAAATTATGGGCTGTATTTTTAAATTTTCTAAATTTTGCAACATTAGTTTTAGGTATAGGGGGAAAATAACAATAACTCACCTTTTTTTTTCTATTTTCTAAAAATAGAAAAAAAAAGGGGTTTCCATAAGAAAAATATAACTTTAATATGTATTTTCTTTTTGGGGCACCCCTTAATTTCAAATAATTTTGAAATATCCCTTAGACCCAATAAAAAAACCAAGCTTAAAAAAAATTTTTCCCCAACCTTTTATTTCTGTAGAAAAAACCCAGGCGAATGGGGTCCCCCCCGGGATACAAGATGGAAAAATGTTTGAATGGAGAAAGTTTAAAAGAATTTAACGTTGTTTCGACTGTGCAGTTAAAATTTTTTTTTGGAAAATTAAGTTAAAAATATTATCGCCATTTTTAAAAATATAAATTTTTGTTTTAGTTAAAAATTATCCACCCAAATCTAAATAATCTAAAAAAAAAAACGAAAATTAGCATTTTTTCACAGTGAGCGACAAATTTTTTTTTTCAATTTATTGAAATTATTTTAGGTTAGAGACTTGCATGGTATAATGATTTACATACAGAGCGATTAAAAGATATGGTAATTTATTTTAAATTATTTTATTTAATTTATATAAAGTCTACTTATATATTTATACCGAAAAGTTGCAATATTTTACCCTATCGTATCTATATAGGAATTGACTAAAGTGTGTAAACATAGCATCCCAAAAGAGCTGTTTACCATGCTTCCATGGGATCAGAGCTATTTCACCTGCACGCTTGCCGCCACACACTTCTTTTTGGATTTTTGTTTTGGGTTTTCATTTTAAAAAAATATGTCCCCAAATCTTGATTTTTATGAAAAAAATAAATTTTCGGCGCAAAAATAATAATACATTGGCATACATTTTTTGCTCAAAATCTTCTACTTGATAAGCCCCAAAAGAATATCTGCGCTAAAATAAGGGGCAACATTTTTGTTATTTCCACAAACGCCCATATTGTTTCGAATTTTTTTACGCGAAAGGGACCTTTACTCATAAAACATGCGGGAAAAATTTGATTTAATTAAAATTTTTCAGAACCATTCAAGGAATACGGATATCTTTTTTAGAATTTTTGAACACATTTTTGGATCTATGGAAAAATGGCCGAATAGAAAAATTTTGAGATTTAAGTAAAAAATTGTATAACTTTTTTTTAGATTTCGGAGGACATGATCTTCTAGCATTTATTGGGGTAAAGATCCCAAAGACTTTCTGATCCATAATTTTTTTTCAAAGCTGACACATTTTTTGGTAAAATATTGGTCAATTTTTTATTTTTAAATAAAATAGTAGCTTTTACAGAACAACATTTTTTGCACAAAAATTATTCAGTGCCATTCAGGAATAAGTGTGAATTTTTTCAGAATTTTTATTTGGCCATTTTTCCAGAGGTCCGAAAATATATTTAAAATTTTTAAAAAATATTATCAGTATTGCCTAAATGATTCTGAACAATTTTTGTGGAACAAAATTTTTCTTGCACCTTTTATGAGTAAAAGTCCCTTTTGCGTGAAAAATTTAGGAACATTATGACCGTTTGTGAAAATAAGAAAATGTTGCCTCTAATTTTCACGCAGACATTCTTTTGGGGCCTATCAAGAGTTAGATTTAAAACAAAAATATGTATGCCAAAACTTAATTTTGTTCCCCGTATGATCATTTTTGCGCCTTTAAAAAAAATCAAGGTTTGGAGATAAACTTCCGAAAAAAAAAAACCAAATCAAAAATCCAAAAAGAGGGGTCAATAAGCAAATTCAAGACGAGAAAAAAAATAAGCTTAAATGGTTAAACTGTATGAGATGTACAGTAATTTGAGTCGCACAGTGTCCCTTTGTTCCACTGAGAGCAATTTCGACACACCCCAAGAGGCTCCAATAAAGCTAGGCAATCCACAAAAACCAACGAACGTTTGAGAATATTCTTTATTTCTTTATGTCTGGGGGCACGAACTGAAATTTTTTTTGTCAAAAGTTTAAAAAAATAAAGTCCTTAGATATAGCATGTATTCTTGCTGAATATAAAAAACCCAAATAATAAAGTGAATTTCTAGTCTGATATATTTTTGTATCTTTTGCACGAGACTCATGTTCCCTGGGGAGATAAAGCCAAGAGATTAATTCGAGACAAAATTTCTTTTGATAGATCTCGATAAATAATTGCGAACCTAAGAGCTATCGCCGCTTTAGTAATGGGCAAGGGTAATAAACCTAACAAGGAGTGCTCGATCCCATTTAAGCCCATATAAACCAATTTAAATGTCAATTCGGTATTTGTGACGAAATCTGTTTGCCTTTTGTTTTGTTTACGTAATATAAAGTTTTAAACTTTTTAAAAATATTAAAATTACAGTTCTAATAGTAAGTACATATCCAAAATAGTTTTAAAAGTTGAATATTTAACAAAAATTAATAAAATAAATCTGCCTTCTGGGAAAAAGGGCAAACGGTGACGTCCAAACATAACCTATATCTGCGGACAAATAGTAAAAATCGAGCACTCCTTGTTAAGTTTACTACCCTTGAGTAATGGGTACCTTTCGAAAGGATAGTGGTTTGGAGGAGATTTTGTGCGTTTAGGCTTATTGAAATTGAGTAAAAAAAAAATTTAAAAAAGCCTGTAAAGTAATATGAAATATATATATATATATATATATATATATATATATATATATATATATATATATATATATATATATATATATATATATATATATATATATATATATATATATATACAGTGTGTAAAGGGGGGAATGGGGACTTTGGGAAAAACGATACTTTAAAATCGGTTTGGGGAAAGTTTTTTACAAAAGTTGGTAATCCCCTTCACATGGTTTTATCTATTGGTTTTTTAGAAATTTTTAAAAAAACCCGAAACTCATTTTCGAAAATTGGGTTCTTTTTTTTTTGAAAATTTTTTAAATCTTAAAAAATTATCATAGCAACTTTTTTTGTAGAATATGACCAGTAGTCAATTTTTCATTTTTCGTTTGGGTTTTAGAATCATCATCCTTTATTTTTTTAGGACGCCATATTGGGTTTTTAACCCGCCAAATAGTTCTTTTTTTTTTGATTTCAAAATTATAACATGTTATAATTCAAGAGTTTATAACTTATTTATTTTAAAAAACAAAACCAGGTGGTTTATTCCCGGGGAACGCCATTTTTTTTTAAACAATAAAAAATTATAATTGGCAAAATAGATAACAAAACAGATATTTTACAGAAATGGTTTTGCGAACATAATTACAAAAAACTACATGTAACAAGTTAATTGAAACAAGTGAAAACAAAAACAATGAAAAGTGACTAAACTAATATTCCTACTAAAAAGAAGATGTAAAATGACAACCCAAAATTAAAATGTTGTCCATATTTCTCAACATATTAACCATTTTTTTAAATAGTCCTAACTACCCTATGAATGGTTGACTTAGGAATGTAATTCTTTTTCAACATCCCCCATTCTTTTCGATTTTCTTCAAGTACTTTTAGGTCGTGGTTTTTTAAAGCTTCCCAATTTAAGCAAGTTTGTAACCGTTTTCGAAAGTATGTTAGTTTAGGGTGCCTTTTAGGAAAATTGTCGAAATGGTTTGCGAAGCTATATTAAACATTTCTATTGCCTTGGAAATAACGTTGCAAAATATTGTTTTTCTTTAAAAAATTTAAACATTTTACAAAGTTGAAAAAATTTTAATAATGTACCCGAGCTAACTTGATAATGACGCAGATGACATTCGCCGGAATCAAGGCCAACTGAGAAAATATTTATTTTTGAAGTGGATGAGGTTATGAACTCCTAAACTATAACATGTTATACATTGTTGAAACAAGAATAAAAAGCACTATTTGGCGCAAAAAA
Organism: Listronotus oregonensis; assembly: GCA_019359885.1. Lineage (NCBI taxonomy): Eukaryota > Metazoa > Arthropoda > Insecta > Coleoptera > Curculionidae > Listronotus > Listronotus oregonensis. The sequence goes on from JAHBCN010013618.1 coordinate 5,849, forward strand.
ATCCAAATGGGCGTTTAGTTTTGTTGTAACACGGTATTAACTTATAGCTATTTTCCCAAAAACCCCATTTCTGTAAAATATCTGTTCAGCTTATTTTTTTCCCAATTATAATATTTTATTGTTTAAAAAAAAAGGGGTTCGCGGAATAAAGGCCAATTGAGAAAATATGTTTTTTTTGAAATAAATGAGGTTATAAATTCTTAAATTATAACATGTTATACATTGTTGAAATCAGAATAAAAGGCACTATTTGGTGCGTACATACCCAATATGGCTTTAAAAAAATAAAGTTGATGATGATTGTAAAAACCCGAAACGTAGAAAAAGAAAATTGAGTACTTAGTCAATCCTAAAAAAAAAGTTGCTATAAAGAAGTTTTTACGGATTTAAAAATTTTCACTTAAAAAAAAAATATTGGCGATTTTCAAAATGCATTTTCGGGTTTTTTAAAAAAATTTCCCAAAAACCTGAATAGATAGAACCATGTAGTAAACGGAATTAGCTTACTAACATAATTGTAAAACTTTCCCCATTTAACCGATTTTCTATCTATTGGGGTTTTCCCAAAGATCCCCATACTTTCCCCCCACCAATTATATATATATATATATATATATATATATATATATATATATATATATATATATATATATATATATATATATATATATAAATTTGCATGATGTTATTAATTGTTCTTTTAAAATAAATATTAATTAAAAGTAATTTTATTTTCTTATATTATTATATAATTAAATTTTATATTTATTTTAAATTTTTTAAAAATATTAATTTTTTATTTTTGTTGTTGTTATAAATTGTTTTTAAAAAAATATTATTTTAAAAAGTTTTTTACTGTGCTTATTTTTTCGTGGGAAAATTTTAAGTTCTATTTCAAAACTATTATATTACAAAAATACTTCTTACCATGAACAAATGTACTAGCCAAAAGTGCAGAGAATAATAGGGATAGTGTTTTTTGATTCATCTTGGTTTGAATAATTGTAATGCCTCTTAATTACTGTTTGTTGCCTTTTATAGGTATACATAAACGAAAAAAAGAAAAACGAAAACTTCTTATCAACTTAGGTAATTACATATGCACATTAATTACCTTTCTAAAATGTCAAAAATTACTGAAATATAGCTTGCTTTTCCCTTAGCACACCCACCAAAACATAAAAAAAAAGATGATTAATTATTTTTAAAATGAAAAATATTGTGACGGTCTACGTACATAATTAAATTGTAATTTTCTCGTCTAAAAAAAGTAGCAATAAAATGATAAAAATATTTTTTCCATGTGATGTACCATGTCGTTCAAGAGGTCACTTTTTAAGCCGAAGTCTCATGCGTCCGATTGCCGACGGTCCGATCATCCGAAAGTATTTTGATTGGTCAGAACATGGCGCCATTTTTCATCCAAATATTTTAACATTTTATCCGACGTCGGATGAAGTTAAATTAATTTTAATTTTGTACGATGTCGGACGTTTCTTTCTGGTCTTCTATCCCTACTTTATTTACTTTGTTGGGGTAATTTCAATTTATATTGAATATTAAAATAAAAAGTTATAATTTAAAATCTTTAAAAAAATTTAACCTTAACCCAAATTTACCTCATACTCAACAACCACTTTCTCTTTTTCCGTTAAATAATATTTTAGTTCCGATAGGTTATTATTTCCTCTTTTTTCATTGCAGTTTCACAGGTTGACCTTTAAAATGCTCTTATTTTCTTTTTTTTTTTGACTGGATATCGGATCCGAAATTCGGATCAATGAGACATGCAAGATTTCCGACAAAAAATTTAAAAAAATTTCGTACGTCGGATGGTCGAAAATCGGACGCATGAGACTCCGGCTTTACACGAGCCGCAAGGGTAGGTATTTGCTAATTAAACTGCAGCCAAAAAATACCAAAAATAGACTTACTAAGAGTCATCGCGTATAGTAAAACAGTTAGTCCGGGAGGCCACCGGAAAAAACCAAGCCTTATAGGAGAACTGCATATTTTTTTTTACACTGCGCAACTTATTTAACGCACAATTAAAAATTTTCTCAATTTTGATCTTATGTATTTTCGTTATTTTTTGTTCGTTTTTATTGATTTTTTGTTAGTTTGTAGGTTTTCTCTTAAGAATATCACTACGTTAGGTGTTTGGGTAAAAAGTTTTATACCGAGTGTTAATAAAGGTATTTTTGGAAAATTTAAAACACCTTAGCATATATTAGCTATTTCAAGTTACTCCAATTATAACTAAATTAAAGCCTCTACTTTTATTTACATTTTCTTTTTTTACTTTTCTGTTTATCTCTGTTACTTTATGAAATACACTGTTTTGAATCACCACGTGTTTTTATTACTTAAAATCCATTTATCAAAAACTTAAACAGCTAGAAGGCTTTGGAAAATAAAGTGACAATTGGATTTTATTTTGGAAGGCTATGGAAAATAAAGTGAAATTTGTGTTATCGGTTTTTTGTTGACAGTCCAGCAATAATTAGTGAATAATAATGGAACGGCAAAATAGAAATTTAACACGTGATGAAGGGTGGAGTTACAATCGCATAGCTCGTAGGTTAGGAGTATGGCACACCACTATAGCGAGGGTTATTGAAAGGTTTGCAGAAACAGGAGAACATTCCAGGAGACCGGTCAAGGTAGACGTCGTGTTATAACTCCTAACCAAGATGGTTTTTTTAATAGTAAGTGCTGTGCGACAACGATTTACAACTGCAAGAAATTTAAGATCAGAACTTCAAGGTGCAGGTGGTCCACTCATATGTGTTCAAACTGTGCGTCGACGATTAAGAGAAGCAAATTTAAGACCCAAGACTGCAAATTAACAGTAGATCATCGAAGAGCCAGATTAAATTTTGCTAATGAGCATGTAAACTGGTTGGAAGCAGATTGGGAACGTGTTCTCTCGACTAATGAGTCGAGGTTTAACTTGTTTAATTGTGACAGACGTACCCGCGTCTAATGCAGACCAGGTGAGCGATACACTCAATGCAAATTTTTGCACATAACTTAATATGGAGGTGGATCCGTCATGGTGTGGGGTGGAATATCTTTGACGAGTCGAACCGAGTTGGTAATTGTGATTGGAAGTCTTAATTCTGAAAGATATTACAAATATTCTTGAAGAATATGTTGTGCCTTATGCACCCTATATAGGACCTAATTTTTTACTCATGCATGACAATGGGGACGCGCATTGTCATACTGCTCGAATCGTAAGAAATTATCTTGCAGAAGTTGAAACAAATTACATCTAATGGCCAGCCCGTAGCCCCGACCTAAATCCCATCCAAAATTTTTGGGATTATATTGGTCGACGGTTACGAAGTGAAGGACGTCAACCATAAAATTTACAAGAATTGTCCGAACGTCTGGTCGAATTATGGAATGACTTAGAACAAAATGTAATAAGAACCTTAATTTTAAGCATGAATACCAGATGTCGAGAGGTCATTCGCTGCATGGGTAGAAACACCAGATACTGATTCTGTAATAAATTTGTTTTTTAGTAAGTTATTTATTGTTGTTTCATTAATTAAATCAATTCGTACAATTAAGGTTGTGTTTTTTTTTAAATTTGTTTCATGTCTTATTATGACTTTTTTTTAAAGACCTTGACTCGTTCGCAGTAACTCAGAAATCAAGGGAAACAAAAAAGCAAAATGAGGGATTAGTTTAGTTTAATAAGTAATGAGTACTTAGCAAAAAAAGTAAAATAATTTAATAAAAATCATGTATAACAAAAAATTGGATATCTTATGAAATAAAAGAGATAAACAAAAAAAAAAAAAAAAAAATGTAAATAAAAGTAGAAGCTTTAATTTAGCTATAATTGGAGTAACTTAAAATAGCTAATATATGCTACAGGGTGTTTCAAATTTTCCAAAAAAAAACCATTTTATTAACACTCGGTATAATAACAAAAAAACTTTTTTACCCAAAACACCTAGCGTAGTGATATTCTTAAGAGAAAAACCTACAAACTAACAAAAAAATCAATAAAAACGAACAAAAAATAACGAAAATACATAAGATCAAAGTTGAGACAAATTTTTGATTGTGCGTTAAATAAGTTGCGCAGTGTATATTACTATGACCTTTAGTCAATTTAAAGCCGCACTGCTGCCATAGCTCAACGGGTTCAAATTGCATTTAAAAAATTGCTTTAAAAAATTATTTATATAAATATTTAAATCGATAACAAAAATATTTAAACGATGAGCTATACACATAGTAGCATAGGAGATCGAGAAATGTTAAGCGTCCTGTCAGGTATGTAACACCCAGATAAAGGAGGCATTTTTTTTTAATTAAATAAAGATTAAATTTAATTTTAGTTAAAGTCACAAGTAGATCAGAATGGGTACAGCTATTTGACCAAAAAAAAAATTAAATGAAATATCCGTGCTACCAGGTTATCCCCCATTGCCTCGAGGCACATATGTATTAGTTTGTTTCATTCAACGAATAGAACATTTTGAACTAGTTTTTTAATATTTCGGTGCTTGTATACTTACTTGTACCAGTAGCAAATAAATGGAAAATGCCATCATTTAAATAAGAATGGATTTAAGCCTAGAAGAAGTAGATAGCTTAATTAGAGAAATGTTTTTAAAGTTTAATGCTAAACAAACTATTTAAAAAAAAAGTGTTAAAATTATGATAAAAATTTTATCAAGGGTTATTCTGTACAAGTAACTGTCTTTAAAAATTAGTGATATTAATATTTAAATTGATAATAAAATATTTAAACGATGAGCTATACACATAGTAGCATAGAAGATCGAGAATGGTTAAGCGTCCTGTCAGGTATATAACGCATTTTTTTTTTTTAATAAAGATTAAATTTTATTTTAGTTAAAGTTTTAATAATTAAGGGTACAGTTATTTGACCAAAAAAAAATTTAAAAAAAATATCCGTGCTACCAGGTATCCCCCATTTTCCTCAAGGCACATGTGTATTAGTTTGTTTCATTTAATGAATAAGTTTTTAGTTTTTAAATGGATCGGTGCTGGTATACTTACTTTTACCATATATTACCTTTAATACTTATTTTTCTAAAAAAATGTATATAACTCTTTTTATAGAACTTACTAAGAGGTATATTTTTTGTGTTACATTTTTTTTAACTCTTTTAGTTTTAAAGATATTTGCGTTTTTTTTTTTAAATTTAAATCGTTAATATCTTAAAAAATAAAAAAAAGGGCTACAAAAAAAAAATAAAAAAAATGACGAAGTTTTATTAGACTATCAATTTTTAAATTTTTCTACTCTTTTTTAAAAACAATGTTTTTTAGTTATATTAAAAAAAAAAAAGATTTTTCACGATTTTTTTAAGGTAAAAAAATGCAATTTAAACCCGCTAAGCTAAAAAAACAGTGGCTTTAAATTGACCATTGTTCATAGTAACATAAAAAAAAAATCATGTGGTTCTCCTATAGGCTTCGCATTTTGCGGTTGCATCCCGGACTAAGAATTATTTTTACCAAAAGCTTATTACACAGTGACGGATTTACCCATTTGTAGCCGGTAGGCTATTTAAATTTTGGCGCCCCTACCGACCTGTACAATTCGATACCACAGTTTACAATTATTTTATTTATTTTTTTTTGTCAATGAAAGTGTAACTTTATAATTTCTTCAATATCGTCCTAATTACACCACCTTTTCCCGGTAATTAATATGATTTTGAACTAGGGGATCGACGTGTCAGTTCCTAGACTACTTTTACTACCCAACGTTGTAGTTAAGATTGCACAAGAAAAAGTTTTTAAATATATCACTACGGTGTACGACCTATTTAAAATATCAAGAGTAAATCCTTCCGAAATATGTAAACAAATTACCGAAACCATTCAACTAGGCATTGAGACCTATATTCCCCACACTAAAAGGAACCCCATAACTTTAAATCACAAACCGTGGTTTTCTTCATTCTGTGACAAAGCCAGACTTTTAAAAATTCAAGCCCACAAAAAGTTTCTTCAAAACCCCAGTCCCGAAAATCGACTGGCTAGCATTGAAGCGAGAAATCAGTTTAATCAGACTATATCAGAAGCAAAGGACCGTTTTAACAATCGATTAAAAGATAAAGTTCTCTCTTGCTCAAATGGCAGTAAAGCTTTCTGGTCCTTTGCCAAAAATATTAGTCAGAACTTTTGCACAAATTCTTTTCCACCCCTAATCTCTGAAGATGGAATTTTCTCTACCTCCAAAGGAAAAGCCGAACTATTTGCCAAACTATTTGCCAAACAATTTGCTGCCAATTCTACGCTTGATCCTCCTATTAATCTTCCTCTCCCAACAGTTGTCCCTGTTCCTCATAAAATGTCCGATATAATTTTTAAAGTCAAACAGATTAAGCGAATTCTTTCTTCTCCTAATACTAAAAAATCGTCTGGGCTGGATGGCATACCAGCAATCGTCTTAAAAAAATGTGCTCCCGAGCTGGCACCCATCTTAACTCGCCTCTTTCGTATCTCTTACGACACAGGCTTTTTCCCGGAGAGTTGGAAAGGTGCACGTGTGCAACCTGTCCCCAAAAAAGGATCCAAAAGTCTCCCCTCCAACTATGGACCTATATCTCTTCTTTCAGTTGTTTGCAAAGTAATGGAAAAATTCATTAATTCCCAAATCTTAAAGTATCTGGAAAAACATAAGATCTTACATAATAGACAATATGGATTCCGTCACAGTAGATCCACAGCTGATCTTCTTTCCTTTGTCTCACACAACTGGAACAAGTCCCTTGAGTTTCTTGGTCATATCCAAAGCTTTCGATCAGGTCTGGCATGATGGGCTTCTTAACAAACTTCCTTCTTACGGTCTTTCACCTAAGCTTTGCTCCTGGCTTTCCAGTTTCCTTACTAATCGACTTATATCAGTTAGTGTAGATGGTCATTCCTCCAGCTTCTACCAGATCAATGCTGGGGTGCCCCAGGGCTCAGTGCTGGCACCCACGCTGTTTCTTCTACATATTAACGATCTTCTCTCTTCCACAATCAAACCCATAAATAGTTTTGCTGACGATAGTACCCTCCACTCTAGTATTTAATTTCTTAAGCCACCGTGTAATTCTGATTTTGAAAACAAGCGCAGGTCAATGCAGATATCTCTTTCATAAGACCTCAAACTTATCTTGGATTGGGGCGCCAGAAATCTTGTTCTGTTTAATGCCTCGAAAACACAGTCATGTTCGCTGTCGCGAAAAAAGTCTGCGAATGCTCATCCCTTACATATGAGCGGCCAAGTTCTGTAGAACTAAGAGTCGTTTAATCTAGTCGGCGTTACTTTGGAGAATAATCTCAACTGGCACATATTTATTTCATCCATAGCTTGGGCAGCTTCAAAAAAGATTGGATTCCTCTTCCGAGCCAGCAAATATTTCTCTTCTTCCAATCTGTACACTCTGTATGTATCCCAAATCAGACCCTCTTTAGAATATTGTTCTTATGTCTGGGGAATATCGTCCCCTACAACACTTAGCATTTTGGACTCCATTCAAAAAAGAGCCGTTCGTCTTATTAATGATCCAACGCTCACAGAAAGGCTTCCTCTTCTTGCCCATCGTCGAGCTGTAGGGGATCTGTCGCTCTTCTATAGGTATTTTCACGGCTTCTGCTCAGAGGAATCGACCAGTATAATTCCTTCTCTGGCAGCTCCCAACAGAGCAACACATAGTGCAACTTTTATGCATCCTTTTACAGTTCAGTTAGAGAGGCCCCGAACTTCCCGCTTTCTTCGTTCCTTTATGCTTAGAGTGTCAAGACTATGGAACCTGCTGCCCCCAGAAGTTTTTCCTTCTCCTCCCAATCTCCAAAAATTTAAGTCCCGTGTAAACAAACTCCCTCACACCACACTGAAGACACCCACGGTACGTTAGTACTTAGCCATCAGTCTTCGTGGACTGTCCCGAGATAAAAAAAAACAAATATGACGAAGTGCTTGTTCGCTTTTAATAATATATTTTATTATTTAGTTCTTACATGTGTTTAATTTTTTTTACATAGAAAAAAAAAACTTTTTAAATTTTATTTAAATATAAAAACTTGAAAAAAGTTTATTTAAAATATTTCATTAAAAAAAAAAAAAATAAATACAGAAAAAAAACGCAAAATGCGGAACATAAACATTTTCTTCTGATAGTGGAAACTTAAAACTAACAGAAAATCAAATAGGTGTCATTAAAAAAATTCCTTGCAGAAATTGCATCAACCCAAACTTCATTTCTCTCCACATTCTCTACAGCAGGCTAAAATATGTTTCATGCTAAGTCAGCATTTGTAAAATTTGCAAAAATACCCTGTTTAAAGTTTTTTGCATTATTTACAAGGACCCCTCTTATTTGGAGGGGGATCAGGCTCATCTTGACTTCTGGTACCTGAGTATTTTTCAGCGAAATCACGAATGTACCTGTGCAGCCCAAAAGAACTTGCTCCTAAGACATGTGGTCTTTTACCAGTTCTTTTTCCAAATTTTTTATAAATAGTCGTCGTTCCTTACTTACATCAGAAGTAGGATGTAGGATAGTAGTCGGCAAAGTTTAATTTACCAATTATTTTCCATATGGAATTGCTAATCGCGTAGTAAATAATATTGCAACATTGCAACGATGGTGATCTATCAGGACAAAAGCTCGGATTACATCATATTATAAAAAAAATAAGCACTTCTGTATGACAAAATGTTGTAGCTGATGCTTCAAAAGGTACCATTTACGTGTTTCCAATAATCAGGGTGAAGAAGATGATAAATAATCCAACTTTCAAAAAGTTTTTTCTCCCACACGTTTAATAGAAAGTGGTTTAAGGGAGTACTCGTTTAAAAGAAAATTTAAAGCTTTTTAAAATGTTGTCCTTTTCGGTGTCGGCTAGTTTGAACTTCACTAACTAAAGGGCGTTGTTTAAGAAAATATTGTTTTTAAAGATTTTCTTAAGAAAGTTAAGCAAGGCGATATAATTTTTTAATATAGGTTTAGCAAAGAAAAAATACCTCCACTTTGGTGAGGACCGCGTTTTGTTATCTGCATTCGTTGTCGAGTTATTTTACAGTCACCTATTCTTCAAATGATAAAAAATATTTTTGTAAGTAAAAGAATAATTACTGTAGACTAAAAAAAATATATTAAAAACTATTTTAAAGTTTGTATTGTATTCACTAGAGAACAGAATAAACAATTGAAAACATGAAAATGCCGTGAGATTTATTAAGTCTAATTTAAATATTAGTCAAGTAGGCTTCAAAGTAAAAACAAGAACAAAAGATTGGATTGGCATGACTTATTTAGGTTAACAGTTTTCGGTTCCAATCCAATTTTTAAATAAATAAACTGCTAGCTTGTCATATGCTACTTTATTTGGAGTTCTCATTATTTATGCAGATTAGATTCTAAGGCAACACTCATTTAAAAATTGGATTGGAACTGACAACTGACAACTCAAATAAGCCATGTCATTTTTCAATTTTTTGTTCTTTTTTTTTCAAGCCTACTTGACTAGTATTAAAAATAAAGATAATAATGCCTTAGTTGCGGCATTTTCATGTTTTTAATTGTTTATTCTGTTTTCTTATGGATACAATACAAACTTTTGTTATAAAATATTTTATGACATAATTTCAAAAATTTTCTAAAGCTGTCAAAATTTCCTAACTTTTTAATCCAAAATTTTCTTAAAAATTTAGTTTAAATTTCTATTTTTCCCTTTTAGTTTTATCTTGGCAACGGTGGCCGACATTAGTATTTTGAATTTTTTGGGGGTTTTTGTTTTTTCTATTTCAGACGATCAGCCAGTTCATAGAGGTAAATATAGGACTAGGCAAACTCAGTTCGCTATACCTCGGGACCTGGACCGAAGAGGTCCCATTTTCTAGAGATAGTAAGGCGAGTAATCCCAACGAGAAGATACTGAAATATGAATTCGCCACAAAACTATATAACATAATTAAAAAAAAATCTAAAATAAGTGAAATTATTAAAGCTAAGTAATTAAATTTAACTTTAAGTACTTTTTAGGTATATGTATTTACGTAAATCTTTTTTTTTTAGAGAAAAATCAGAAGAGACAGGATAAAAAAGGTGCTCTCGCAAGCAAGGGAAGGGCTATCTCGCCCAGAGGAAAGAGCCATGTTCTTTAGAGTCCACGAGTCACGTATTGTATCATCCATCTGCCAACCAAATGAAAACTATTTTTTATCAAATAAAAAAGTATTGCGAATGAGTTGCCCAAAAAATGTGGTTAAAGTTATTATGATTTATTTAAATAAACATTTTTGATACTAACTGTGTTATGTCAATTCCTATTTTTTTTTTTATTCTACGATACACAGTACTACTATATAATTAAAAATTTTTCGGGGGTAATACCACGAGTGCTTAAAAATTACCGATAATGTTCATAAAAGCTTGTTATTTATAATTCCACGAGTTCGAAGAACGAGTGGAATTTATATAATAAGCTTGAATGAAAATTATCTGGTTAATTTTTATGCACGAGCGGTATTTAGGGAGAATAATTTTCAATTTCATGCAACGTAATTAAAACCATAACTGAAATCGTTTTTTTAATTACTTTATCTATTTCTTCATAGTGTACATGACCAAATCGACTCATATTAACTGATTTTGACGTTTCTAATTGACAATACAAACATACAGGTTCTATTGATCTGTGTTTGTAAGTAAGTGGAAATACCACGTTGTCAAGGGAACGTGAAATTTCCGGTTGTAATTACACAAGTGCATCAAAATTGCCGATAATTTTTCACGAAAGCATGTTGTCAAAAAACTGCATGAGTTTATTTTCATATTTTGCCAAAAGAGCCCGACTCCGAAGGAGAAGAGCTCTTTAACAAAATATGAAATAACCGAATGCGCTTTTTTATTGACAACATGCTTGAATGGAAACTTTTTAGGTTTATTTTGATGCACGAGTGTAACTCCGAAGGATATTTTCCAAGTTTATAGAGTAAAATATATGTCAAATGTCACGATGACAAATGCACATTTCATTAATTAACACTGCCATCTTGAAATCGCTACTATAGCAACGGGATCTTTTCGCTGAAAAGATGCCGTCGGCGTCGTCTAGACGACCGGATCTTTCGCTGTAATTTTTCGATAACTGCACACCTCTTATGGCATTTTTTATACACGAGGGAAATATCCGCTAAATTTTTTTGATTTTTAACGTGTCTTATAATGTGTCTTAAATTTAAACATGAGTGAAATATTCTCTTTCATTTCGTATTTTTGGAAATTCTTGAAAGGACCTCGCACATTTCTTATGGGAAGTGGCCCGCGCTAAAAATGGATTCAATCAATATATGTTGTAGCCTTTTTCATCCTGAGAAAAAGTCTCAATAGGCACGAAGCTTCATTATGCGTATTTTGGCTCCAATGGAACTCCAAACCTCCAACGATCTATCATTTCTTATGGCAAGTAACCCCGGTCAAAATGGCTAAAATCGATGTATGTTGTAGCTTCCCATAAGAAATAATCGATCGGGGGAGATTTGGGGCTCCGTAGGAGCCAAAATACGCATAATGGAGCTTCGTGCATATTGACAATTTTTCTCAGGTTGCCAAAAGCTACAACATATATCGATTTTAACCATTTTGCCATCTTCACCGGGGGCCACTTCCCATAAGAAATGATCGAAATACGCGTAATGGAGCTTCGTGCCCATTGAGACTTGTTCTTATTACGAAAAAAGCTACAACATATATTAATTTGAGCCATTTCGCCAGGGTCACTTCTCATAAGTAATAATCAATCTGTGGAGCTTTGGAGCTCCGTAGGAGCCAAAATACGCATAATGGAGCTTAGTGCCCATTAAGACTATTTCTTAGGATGACAAAAGCTGCAAGATATATCGATTTCAGCCATTTTTACTGAGGGCCACTTCCCATAAGAAATGTACGGGGTCCTTTAAAATTAAAAAAGTTATTACAATTTTAATTTATAAAATTGGAAAAAAAAATAGGTAGTATATTAGTACTGTCATGTCGAATAAAAAATAAATATTAACATAAAATAGAGATTATCAAATGAAGGTTTAAGTTTTTAAAATTTTTTCATAGTCTTTACCATTATTTTTTACGCAACCCATTGGCGATACATTTGTTTACATATTATATTTGATAAAAAAAATACTATATCTTTTTTTTCAAATTTTAGAATATACTTTTTGAGTACCCTCTAGCCTAATCAATGTTATCTCTTATTAAAAAAAACTAATTTGTGTTGTTCAAGATAATTTAATACCGTGTCGTTTATTAACTTAAAAAATTTTAGTTTTTAAACAAATTTGTGTAATGGGTTTTTCATTTCATTTTATCTTTTGCTTTAAAAAACAATTAGTATGCAACAATTCTTTTTTGGTTTTACGGAAAATAACCAACATGTTATTTTAATTTTTAATTTCTACCTTAACAATAATATTTTTGACATAAATTTTGTTTATTGGACTTTATCGTCAGAATTATCATTTTAATAACATTTCCACGCTCCATCAACATATAGTAAATTATAATTATAATAATAAAATAATTATAAACAGTCATTAGTTTTAGTTATGTATTTAACAACTATACAGGGTGTCTCTAAAAGGTGCGAAAAAAATGCTACCACACATTCCTTAGGTAAATGTATGACGATCTATCCAAACTTACCTTAGTTCAAAAGTGGATTATTTTTAAGATATAGACTAAATATTTTTGAACTCGAAAAGCTTACTTAAATGCATATTCTAAAATTCTTTTAATGTTAAAATAGAGAATAAATTGAGAGTTAGGCAACTGGATCGGAAGTTTTTGTTTTTTTTATTACTTAAAAAGCGTCTTTTTGATTTTAATTCGAGTTATTGTAGTGTAAGTACAGTAACGACCATTAAGTCTTGGGCAATTCTTTTTACCTTTTGTAAAATAGGCTTATGCCACTTTCTACTGAATATAAATACTTGTTGAAAAACCTAATATAGAAACAGATGTCCGTTGTCAGTGTCTAAAAATATTTTTTAAAATGCCAAACTTAGCTTTGGATCAAAAAGTATTAATTATTCATTATATTGAGCAGAGAGGTTGGCCAGAAAGGGATGAGGCGGACAAGCTTAACATCCCAAAGAGTACTATTAATTTTGTAAAAAAAAATGGCAGGAAACACACTCATTTGAGAGAAGAGCTGGAAGTGTTCGCCTCAAACTATCGAATCAAGAACAAGACAATAATCTACTTATTGTTTTAAAAAACCAACCCTTTAAATATGTAGTTACATCAAAAACGGAAAGCAATTTCCCAGCATCGGCATCGGTTAGAACGGCACGGCAAAGAATAGGTACGGACACACTATTAACACGTGTCGTGTTAACACGTGGTAACACGACACGTCAGAAGATGACACATCAGATATGCCGGACACATCTCTATGTTGTGATGAAACGTGTGAAGCTGACATTTCGATGGTTTTTGGACCTGTGAAGATAAAGTTGTTTAGTATCAGTGCCAGCTTTTTCTAATCTATTTTCTAATGGTGGACCTACTCGAAGAGATGGATTGGTTGGATGAAGAAGAGGAAATGGTAGCCGTTACTGCGGTATTGTTCGCGTTACAGACGGAATCCAGAGGGTATTGGGTTCATCCAATAAACCAAGGTAGGCACGCCTTTGGTGAATTTCATGTTCTGTGGCCCGAAATCTCCACTGACGATGAAAGGTGTAAAATGTACATAAGGATGACCAAGAAAGAATTTGACGTGCTTCATAACTTATTAGAAAGTAAATTAATCAAGCAAAACACAAATTTCAGAGAAGCAATATCTCCAGAGGAAAGACTTTTATTGACCTTAAGGTACGTAATATACAAAATAAAATACTGTATTCTTTTAAACGACAAAATCAAGTAAACAAACATAATATAGGTACTTATATATGATATTGTTATAAAACTAATAAATGTGAATTATCTTGTGGGTTGGAATTGGTAGTTCTTTCAGTATCTTCCGAATAATGGGGTATGGGTTGTAAATTTTCCTCAATGTGGGGGAAATAGTGCTCTGATGATGGCGACTGTATAAAAGATTCAGGTTCAATCGAGTAGGAATTTGCAGAAGAAGATAGTACTGGGGAAGGATGCGGCATTGTTACTGTTATAACCTGGGATTGTGTGACTGGTGATATGTTTCTCAATTCGGCTTCAAACACCAAATTACTTATGCTCATTTTGAGACGAACTTGTTCATTTTGGGGAAGTCTCTTCACTGATTTAGCTAAACTTCGAAAAAACAAATCGATATCATCATCAGGTACTGCAGGTGGTTCTGGAGCTCGCATTATCTGGGATCTAATACGGTTATTAGATTTCATTATATCGACCAAGTCAGTCATTGACTTCTCAATTTTCTTTTTCCTTGCTGCTGTTCTAGAAAAAGAATTGGCATACGCTCGAACATTTGGCTTATTTGAGTTTCTTAATACTTCAGGAACTGAAGTTAAAGATGTACTCGCAGCCTGGTCTTCATCGCTATTTTCAGTATCTTGCGTTTCAACATCATCAGTTCCATTTTTGGCACTCTCCTCAGTTTGGCTCTCAACGTTCGGTTCATTTTGAGACTGGAAGCTGTTTTGAGATGTTCTGGGTTCCATATATGGTGACAAAAATGACATTTGATCTTCAAATTTCCATTTCATCCTTTTTTTTGCTGCCTGGCCACTAGTCGTCTTCCTTCTTTTTAATGCGTTGGTGTAGGCATTTCTTAGCTTTGTCCAAGCATCTCTACATTCTTGCCCTGAAAAAATAATGTTCATTACAAACTATATTTAAGAATTTTGTTATAGATTAGTTGTTAGAAAATTAATTGATTTTAAGTTTTTTGTTTTTAGATTTTTGGCAACAGGAAATTCTTACAAATCAATGGGGTTTGAGTTTCGCATTGGATTCAGTACAGTGGGTCAAATTGTGAAAGAATGTTGCCAGGCCATATGGGAAACACTGCAACCTATATACATGCCCCAACCTGACCAAAAGCATTGGAAACAAATTGCTAAAGAGTTTGAAGAAAAGTGGCAGTTCCCACATTGCCTCGGTGCCCTAGATGGTAAACATGTTCAAATACAATGTCCAAATAACGCCGGAACTGCCTATTTTAATTACAAAAACACTCACTCCATTGTTCTTCTTGCTTTAGTCGATGCAAATTACAAATTTACATGGGTAGATGTCGGGAATTATGGTAGAAACAGTGATGGAGGTATTTTTGAAAGATCGCTATTAGGCCAAAAATCCACAAGCAACACAATTGGTTTTCCTACAGATGAACCTTTAACGCCCACAGGACCTCTTTTTCCATTTGTTATGGTTGGTGATGAAGCATTTCCTCTCAAACGATATTTGATGAGACCTTTTAGTAGAAACAACTTAGCCGGCGAAGCAGAAAAAATTTTTAATTACAGGCTTTCAAGAGCACGCCGCATTGTAGAAAATGCTTTTGGCATCCTAGCAGCGCGATGGAGAATTTTCAGAAAACCAATTGAAGCTAGCCCAGAAGTTGCGGATAAAATGATAATGGCAGCATGTTGCCTTCATAATTTCTTGGGAAATTCATCGACTGAATCTGTAGAACATTTTGATGTAAATTCAATCCACTCATTAAGACCTATTGATTTTATCCGAAGAAACTATGCATTGGACGCTTTTGGCGTACGAGAACTATACAAGAACTTTTTTATTTCGGATACAGGCAATGCAATGTGTCCGTGGCAGAGAGACATTATTCGCAGAGGAAGGCGTAACTAGTTATTAAAAACTACAAAACGCCGATTTTTTTTATTTGCTCTACATGCCAATATTTTTAATACGTTCCTGGGTCATCCAAAAAAGCACTGTTGTTTGTGTTCGTTTGATAAAATATTAAAAATATAATATAAATAGGTACTTACAGCTTTTATTTATTTTTTCACCGATCTCCTCCCAAGCCTCTTGTCGTTTTCTTTGGTCTCGATAATCCTTATTTTGAACATCGTACAAAAATAAGTACTTTCGTACTTCTTCAATTAATTTTTCTTCCATAATTGCATATAAGCGGCGAACTAAATACGAAATGATGCAATAACACTCTGACGAAAATCTGGCCACTCCGGATATTGAAAACACGCGTTATGACGTGTTTAAGCGTGTTGTCGGTCTTTAACAACACATCATAACAATATGTACGGCTCTATTTAAACTAACGTGATAGATATTTCTATAAAACGTGTTAACACGTGTTAACACGACACGTGTTAATAATGTGTCCGTACCTTAAGGCAGCCTTAAAACCGTATTAAACAAATGCAAATAAAAAACAACGCATTGGATTTGCTCTAAAATTTTACTTGAAACCTACGATTTTTTGGAAAAATATTATATTCACCGATAAAAAAGTGTTTTAGTCGTGCTACAATGGGATACTTAAGGTATACAGGCCTAAAGGAATACATTTTGATGAAAAATATACCCAAAAGGACAGAAGTAGTGGGCGATTTTCGGAAAATGGGGGTGGCTGAGTGCACAAGGATTTGGTGTTTGTGTTTTTATCGAAGGAAGGTTCAATGCGGAGGTATATATATATATATATATATATATATATATATATATATATATATATATATATATATATATATATATATATGAGTTACGAGGAAATCCGGACTAAGCCCGGGCTTTGGTCCATTCGATGCCTGGAGGGCTAACAATAAAATATTGAATTTTGTTTGGAAGGATATTTAAGTTTGTTTGAATTTATTAAAATGTTAATTAATTTATTAATTTGTTAGTTTTTATAAATTATTTAAGGTAAAAAAGAGCGATTGGCAGAAAAGTTAAAATTTGACAAATTGTTTGCCCAAGATTTAATGGCCGTCAGTGTACCCTAAGGAATATTCACAATTTTATTGGACACGGATATAAACAATTACTAAAAATTTTTTATTTTATTTTTTTTGCAGAAAAAAGAGACCGATTTTTTACAGGCTGCCTTTGATACGGGTGATATTTATAGCCCCAAGCTATAGATAGATGCACCTTTTAAGTTCCGCAACGTGTTACTTCATATATAAACATTAACTTTAATTAGCAAAAAAAAGAAGATTCTTAAATCAACTTTTTACAGTCTGCCAATTGTTGAAGCATAAGGCTAGATTGCCAAATCCACAAAAAAGTTGCAGGCAGACCGTTTTCTCGAATCAAGAGTAAAACATACTAATGCTAGTTCGCAAAAAAATCGTGTAACTAAAAACACTTTTTTACAGTCTGCCAAGCACAATTTATACTAATGTGTTCATGAGATTGACGAATTTTCACAAGGCAGACTGTACATAAATGTACTATGTACTATGTACTATGTACTAAATGTAATACTACCCCAGTAATGGAACAATTCGTCCGCCCGCCTATAAGTGAATCCATGAAGACGCGGCATTCTAGCGGTAGAGCGGCAGCTGAAATAAGGGGACTTTTGGGTCTCGTTATCTCTAAAACTATCGATTTTTCAAAAAAAATTATAGGGACCATTTTTGTAGACTACAAGGCGATCTTAATTTTTTCTTATAACAAAAATTCTCCAATTTTCATATGTCGGTAGATATTAGCGGGAAATCCATTTTCCGGGCCTTCAGGGGCCATTTTCAGCCTTTTACCACCTGTTAATGTTGATAAACTTTTTTTCGCTCGATAGCATTCCCAAAGACCTAAGAATTGCGTCACAAGGAAAAACTATACAGATTTATTTACAGCTTTGTCGCTTCATTTACTGGAATATATAAGTATTATTTAAAAATGGTTTCACAACAAACCAACCGCGTATTTCATACAGTATAATAAGTAAAAATTTAAATATAACACTAAAGGATTGTAGTATTTAAAAAAAAATACGGTTTCATAATAATATCTTTAATTGTCATTTTAAATATTAAATAAACATGTTTGCTTAAATAAATGGTGGTAATGGACACAATTTCTTGTTTAAAACCTAAAAATAATAGTAATAATTAGTCAGAACCATATATGTATAAAATATGGGGGAGGCGTAATAATTAAAATTAACGTGTTTAGCTGGAAGATAACAATTAAGGCAATTATAATATTGTTTTATTTATTAAAGAATAAAGAATTCTGCTCTATCGGTATGGAAATTAGCTCTTGGCTAAATTTGGTGAAATTTTTCAGAGAGAGCTTTTAACATGTTGATCAAAAGTCAAACTGGGTACAACCACCCAAACCTTTCTCCAGTACCCCCACGAATCGCCCGAGCCATCAAAGTACACTTTTACGGGTATCGATTGTGCAAGATATCACACCTACATAAGGGTT